>CAJFCO010000443.1:359155-393153 GCA_904066015.1 Synergus gifuensis
TTGGACGTTTTTTGGCCTGACATAGGACGTTTTTAGGACGTTTTTAAGACGTTCTAAAAACTTCTTTAAATTTTTTGCCCACTGGGTTCTGATGTGTTAAACTCATCACTAGTTTTCTCGCTAGTCTCTTTTCACCGTCCCTAAAATATCCTTTACCTTTGACCATATAAAATAATCTTGACCAGGCCTTTGACCATATCTTAAATCACATCCAACTTCCATCCTATGACCTTAACCCTTTTAGTCACGCAATTCAATTGTTTTTGGCTTGCAAGTGAAAATATACGTTTCCGTTGTATTTTTCGACGCTGAATCCGAATCCGATGTCAAAAATACAATAAATGTAAAAATAACACCAGCAATGGGGTAAAAACTATCCCTTTTGTAATAATATGAAATTATTTTCGATAGGTGAGTGCAGATATATGCTTCCGATGTATTTTTCGACGCTGAATCCGAATTCGATATCAAAAATACAATAAACCTAAAAACAACCCCTACAGTGGAGTAAAAATTACCCCTTTTGTAATAATATGAAATTTTTTTCAATAGATGAGTGTAGGTATATTATAGGTATAGAGTGTGAGTCATTTTAATCTATGGCCCCAAATATCTTCTAAAATACTTTATCTATGAAAAAATGGTTCCAACAAAGGTTGATCAGGACTGAGGGGGACATTCGACTTTACCATCAATTTTGAACTTGAGGTCAATTTTCAAGGTCCAAATGAGTTAAGACCCTTTTCTTAAATGCAGAGCTGGGTAACTATTTGAAATGAATTCATTTCAAATAGGTATTTGAAAAGCAAAATGCCATTTTCTATTTTGTATTTTAAATAGAAAGAAGAAACCAATTTTGAATTTCCCTTCTTAAATACATTTTCAACCTATCTTCCAATTAAAATACCATTTTCCATTTTTTTTGGTTCTTCCCTGGATAAGTTAGATAATCTTAGTTCAACAAAAAAATTTCGGGGGGTTTCTGCTTCAATGCATAAATTCTGATTCTGTACATTGAAAAGAACCAAAATATTCGTTTATGAATTATAAAGTCTGCTTTTGCTTTTTTTTTTCTCGATAAGTAAGTTTTGAAGTTTTTGGGTTGATTGCAATCAAGAATATGTAATTATTTTTTAATAAAAGTGACTCAAATGTATAATAAAAATTCATTTAATAGTAATTTACAATAAAATTATACACTGGTCAACAAAATGTGACCTATGTGCTCATGGAATGAGATATGTCATTTTCAGAGTAGTTTTTTGTGCTGAATCCGAATCTGGCCTCTTTTTCTCTCCAGCACGTCAGATTTTCGAGATTTTTTTAATCAAATTTTTTTTTGAAAAATCACAAATCATGAGATAAAAGGTTGTAAAAAATTTTTTCAATTAAAAGCAATATGATTTCAATGCGTTTTTTAATGCCGAATCCAACGGTATGCTTGTTTTTTTTTTATATCTTGTACGGTTGCCGAGATAATCGGAAAAAACGGAGAAAAAACGCGAAAAAAAGTGGTTTTATAAAAAACCAAATATCTTGCTTAAAATTTTTTTTGAGTTTTCCTGGTGCCATTCTCTTTGTTTTTTAATTACAAAGAAATTTTAAAAAATCCAGGGTTCAGGCTATTACCGTTTAAAAGATACTCCGCAGAGAAGTTGTCTCTTTCTACAGAGTTGCCAGTTTGACGGCTTACACGTACTTAAAGCGAATCGTTGTACACAGTAGGGTAGGTCCTTATTTTTCGATTGTCGATTCTTCTTGGTCTCTCCCACCTATATTGTTAGAATGACCTGTTGCGGAGCAACAATTATGTTTGTATTTGCATGTTGGCAACTATTTGTTTAATAGTCTGAACATAAAACCGTTCAAGGTTTCCTTTATATAACGGTAGCCCGATCTAATTGTAAATTAAGATATTCAGGTCAAAATTGTCACTTTCTTAGAGCCTCTGTTAGATCTTATCTGGAAAGGTAGATCTTCGAGTATAATTACGGTGTAATTATAGGTACTCAAAATAGAAAACTGGATTCCAATTTTATTGAAATAAGTCCCAGTAATAGCTACTGAGGCACGTTTGTCCTAAGCTCTTTATGGCAGTACTCTATAGTAAAGGGATTTACTCATTTTTATTGTCTATGGCGATGACAATGAAAACTCAAAATTTTGAAAAAATTCAAGATGGCTGCCATTTTTTTTCTTTTACTCATTATTTCTTTGTTTCTCGATCACATCTTTTTAGGTGTCAATTGAAATACATATATTATTGCAAAGAAACATATCTCGTAATGTACGAAAGTCAAAATTTTGAAAAATTCAAAATGGCGCCTTATGAAATACTCTAAAACTCGTCTTTTCTAAGCTTTTCGTCCTAAAATCTACAAATTTTGAGGAAAAATCAATTATATTGTTAGAAAGCTTATGGTTGGAAGTAAGTCTCGAAATTTTCACTAAAGTAAAAATGGGTACCCGGATTCGAAGAAAATGGGATTCCCGGATGCGAAGAAGACCACTTGCTTGAAAAGTTCGTAAAACTGCAGTTATACTGGGAATGCCATTTCTTAATGTAATTTGAAAATTTATTATTAATGTATTGTATAATGTACTCTTAATGTAATTTCTGATTATATATTTCATATTTTGTTTAAATTTGTAAACATTGCATAAATTTTTGAAAATAGTAATGAGGTACCCATTTTTACTTTAATGAAAATTTCGAGACTTACTTCCAACCATAAACTTTCTAACAATATAATTGATTTTTCCTCAAAGTTTGTAGATTTTAGGACGAAAAGCTTAGAAAAGACGAGTTTTAGAGTATTTCATAAGGCGCCATTTTGAATTTTTCAAAATTTTGACTTTCGTACATTACGAGATATGTTTCTTTGCAATAATATATGTATTTCAATTGACATCTAAAAAGATGTGATCGAGAAACAAAGAAATAATGAGTAAAAGAAAAAAAAATGGCAGCCATCTTGAATTTTTTCAAAATTTTGAGTTTTCGTTGTCATCGCGTGCTTTCTAATAAATAAATCTGCCTTTTGTATAACTTTGACGAGATTTTGTTATCAATTGTGGAAATTGTAATTTTGGTTCAAATTTAGGGGTCCGCCATTTTGTAAATTTTGCAAAAAAAATTTTTCCGTTTAGATGTGTTCTTTTAACATAGTCTAAAAATCACAATTGCACAGAGCCAAAGGATTTCGTTGAAATATAAAAAAATATCTGCATTTGAAGTTGGACGATACTTTTCCCCATGTTAATTGCATAAGAAACTTTGAGTGCTTTCAGACACGTGTTAATATTAACCGAATTCGCTAAAATTTGGTGGAGATTATTTTTTTGGTCATTCTAACAATATAGGGGGGTGAGACCAAGAAGAATCGAAAATCGAAAAATAAGGACCTACCCTACTGTGTACAACGATTCGCTTCAAGTACGTGTAAGCCATCAAACTGGCAACTCTGTAGAAAGAGACAACTTCTCTGCGGAGTATCTTTTGAACGGTAATAGCCTGAACCCTGAATTTTTTTTTAATTTCTTTGTAATTAAAAAACAAAGAGAATGGCACCAGGAAAACTAAAAAAGAATTTTTTAAGCAAGATATTTAGTTTTTTATAAAACCACTTTTTTTCGCGTTTTTTCTCCGTTTTTTCCGATTATCTCGGCAACCGTACAAGATATAAAAAAAACAAGCACACCGTTGGATTCAGCATTAAAAAACGCATTGAAATCATATATTGCTTTTAATTGAAAAAATTTTTTACAACCTTTTATCTCATGATTTGTGATTTTTCAAAAAAAAATTTGATTAAAAAAATCTCGAAAACCTGACGTGCTGGAGAGAAATAGAGGCCAGATTCGGATTCAGATATTTAGAACTCAGAAAATTCGTATTTATACCGATGTAAAGTCGAAAATTTTACAATCGAAAATTTTTTTTACGCGAAATATTTTTTTGTGTTCTTTGATCGCAAATGTTGGGTAGGTATGTTTTTATATTGACATGATATGCAAACTTTTCAAGTTATAAAAGTGTTTGAACATCTGGAGTGGAAAAAAATTATGATTTATTAAATTCTACCAGTTCATAAACCATTTCATATAAAAAATGAAATTTTCAGGTAAATTAAACGATTACCTATAATTTGCATATAGTGATAAATGAAAAAATTATTCGTTTTTTTAATAATATTCTAAAATTAGTCACTTTGACTCAGAAAAAAATTATTTTTTCAGCTGAAACATCTTCCAGACAAGTGAACTGTAACATTTCAATAGCAATGTAATGACAAATAATTTTTGTTATTACAATAAGAATTATTCAATGATTACAATTGCTTATTTTAAATAATCTGTTTCGAACACATTTTAAATGCATTGGATGAGAAAAACAACATATTTCTATGAAAATATGAAAAAGAAATTTCTAACTGTTTAGTTAAGGGCATGTGATACTTTACCATAAGAGAAAATTAGTTAAACCAATTATACATTCATAATAATAAATATTTTTAGGAAATAAATAAAAATATTTATTGTTATGAATGTATAATTGGTTTAAATAATTTTCTCTTATGGTAAAGTATCACATGCCCTTAAATGTTTATAATAATATTCATTCTTAAATTATAGTCATTATTTGTCATTATTTGCAGAATTATTATATTAAAAAAAAACGAATAATTTTTTCATTCATTGCTATACTTATATGCAAAGTGTAGATAATCGATGAATTTATCTGAAAATTTCATTGTTTTATAAGAAATGGTTTACGAACTGGAAGATTTTTAAAAATCCTCAATTTTTTCTACTCGATTAAAGTTCCTCATGGAATTTTGAAGTATTTCAAGAGATATTAAAAAGATTTTGTGGAATTTTGAAGGATTGTCCGAAATTTTAAGAGATGTTTAGGAATTTTAAAAGATTTTGAAGTTTTTTGAAGAATTTAAAGGATTTGAAATGATTTTGAAGGATTTTAAAGCAATTAGTGAAAATTTAAGGGTTTTCATGAAATATTAATGAAGGGATATCGTCGAATTTTAAGATGTTTCTAGGAATTTCAAGAAATTTCAATGAATTTTAAGAGATCTTTTAAAAAGTTGTTGTAAATTCGAGAGATTTTTACGAATTTCAAGTGGTGTGAAGTGATTTTAAATTTCAAAACATTTAAAGTGATATTATACAAAATTCTTGAAAAATTTCATTAGTATTTTTTCTGAATTTTACTTTATTGAATTTTAAAGGATTTCAGAAGATTTTTATGATCCGTAAGAGATTTTGTGAAACTGTAAAGGATTTCATGGAATTTTGATAGATTTTATAGAATTTATGATATTTTATAGGATTTTAAAAATTATAGTGAAATTTTAAGGAATTTAAAGATGTTTCTAGGAATTTCAAAAGATTTCAGTGCATTTTAAGTGATTTCAATAAGTTTCCAATAATTTTAAGAGATTTTTACGTATTTTAAAGGATTTAACTGTTTTTCATGGAATTATAAAGGATTTTAAGAAATTTGAAAAAGATTTTTAAGAAATTTTAAGGGATTATAAAATACTCTTGTGGAATTTTACAGAATTTTAAGAAATTTTGATTTTTTAACAGTGATTTGAGGGTTTTTATTGAAATTTTAAAGAATATCACAAAATTTTTATGATTTATAAAAGATTTTGTAGAATTTTATGGAATTTCAAGATATTTTCAAGAATTTTAAGAGATCTTTACGTATTTTAAGAGATTTAAAAGTTTTTCGTGGAATTATAAAGAATTTTCAGAAACCTGTAAAAATTTAAAGAAATTTTGATATTTTTAAAATGATTTTAAAGGTATTAAATATTCCTCGTGGAATTAAATCAAATTTCCAAAATTATTTTTTATTTTTAAAAGATTTTGTGAGGTTTTTGTTTCCAAGAACTTTTATTTGGAGATTTTAATGTATTTTAGGGAATTTCAAATTTCCTTATTGAATTTTAAAGGATTTCACAAGATTTTTATGATTCGTAAGAGATTTTGTGAAACTGTAAAGGATTTCATGGAATTTTAACAGATTTTAAAGAATTTATGACATTTCATACTTTTATAGAATTTTCAAAATTATAGTGAAATTTTAAGAAATTTAAAGTTGTTTCTGGGAATTTCAAAAGATTTCAGCGAATTTTAAGGGATTTCAATAAGTTTCCAATAATTTAAAGAGATTTTGTCGGATCCAGATGTTTAAACACTTGTAACTCGAAAAGTTTGCATATTAATGAAGGGATTTCGTCGAATTGAAATTTGTAAACAATTTTTACAAATTTCAAGTGGTGTGAAGTGATTTTAAATTTCAAAAGATTTAAAGTGATATTAAATCAGATTTTTGAAAAATTTCAATAGTATTTTTACTGAAAATTTTTTGCATTTTGATACTTTTACGTCGGGGAAATTTGTCTGAAAGTCAGGGAAATGTCAGGAAAATGAAAAAATTGTATCTTATTGTGGCCACCCTGAAAGTAATGAAAGCGAGATTTGAGGTGAAAAATTTGCAAATAAATTTGCAAAAATGTAAATATGACTTGATCCCTTTGTTTGAAAGAACATGACGTGGGTTCACGTACGGCGTATAATAAGTTCATAGAGCAGAACGAAGGCATTTCCTTGAGCGAAGAAGCAACTACTTATAGGCGTATCGTATAGTGGGTAAGCGCAAAAGCCAGAACGTTCATGCTTTCGTGAAATTAAATACACGAGCTGGTATACACGTACCCACAATTTGGATATTTAAATTATTCAATTTCAGGGACGACTTCATTAAACTTCAAAGGGGCTTGAGCTTAAGAGATTGGGAAAATTGTATATTCAATCAAATCAATTCGTTATCTAAGCAAATATGAAAAATATAATTTTAAAAATTAAATATTTAAAAATATGTTATCGCATATTTGAGAGTATTATAAATAGATGATACACGTACACTAACGTATACAAATATACAGTATATAGTACAATAGAGTACTTATTGTACTTGCAGTGCAATAGAATATTTATCATGTGTGTGTGTGTGTGTGTGTGTGTGTGTGTGTGTGTGTGTACAGTACAATACAGTATTTACAGTACTTATAGTACAATGCAGTATTTACAATACAATATGGTATTTGCAATAAAGTGCAATATTTACAATACATAAAGTAAAATACAGTTTTTACAGTAATTACAGTATATTTGTAGTACAACGAGTTATTTATATGTGGTATAATACAGAGTTTTTAGTGTTTACAGCGTTTACAGTAATTACAGTATTTGTATTACTATACGTTGTATACAGTATAATGCAGAGCTTGTAGTGTTTACAGCATTTACAGTCAAGTAGAGTATTTCCGGGACTTATAGTACAATGCAGTATTTACAGTAATTACAGTATTTGTAGTACTACAGGTTATTCATATGTAGTATAATACAGTTTGTAGTATTTACAGCATTTACAATCAAGTACAGTATTTCCGGGACTTATAGTACAATGCAGTATTTACAGTAATTACAGTATTTGTAGTACTATAAGTTATATACAGTATAATACAGAGCTTGTAGTGTTTACAGCATTTACAGTCAAGTAGAGTATTTCCGGGACTTATAGTACAATACAGTATTTACAGTAAGTACAGTATTTGTAGTACTACAGGTTATTCATATGTAGTATAATACAGTTTGTAGTATTTACAGCATTTACAGTCAAGTAGAGTATTTCCTGGACTTATAGTACAATGCAGTATTTACAGTAATTACAGTATTTGTAGTACTACAGGTTATTCATATGTAGTATAATACAGTTTGTAGTATTTACAGCATTTACAGTCAAGTAGAGTATTTCCGGGACTTATAGTACAATAGTATTTACTGTAATTACAGTATTTGTAGTACTATAAGTTATATACAGTATAATACAGAGCTTGTAGTGTTTACAGCATTTACAGTATTTCCGGGACTTATAGTACAATGCAGTATTTACAGTAATTACAGTATTTGTAGTACTATAAATTATATACAGTGTAATACAGAGTTTGTAGTGTTTACAGTATTTAGAGTAAAATATATAGTATTTACAGTACAGTGCACTATTTACAGTACATACCTACAGTAATATCGGTTTTTATAGTTTTTACAGTAATTACAGTACAATAAAGTACTTGCAGCATGTACAATACTTACAAGAAAATATATTTAGTGCAATGAGTCTTTACAGTATAATACAGGATTAGTAGTATGTATTTACAGTAGAATACAGTATTTTGTAATATAAATAGGAGTATTTACAGCCACTTTAGAGTCCAATAGTGAAGTTTTAAAAATTTTGATTAACGGGTTTCGAAATATATAAATACTGTCCTGAGTTTATCGTCCACATGCGATCTAATTATATTTAAACAGTTATTAAAATTTGAAGCTCTGAGGAAGCATTGTCTTCAAGTTTCGCAATGAAGGAGTTACCTCACCTGCAATGATTTTAAATGAAAATTACAAGTTTGTACTCAATGCGAAAAAAGTGATAGAATTGCACTATTTCAAGAAGGTGTATGATAACTCACTTGCGAGAAATGTGTCACAATAAATAGCCTTGAGAAAGGTGTAAAATATCCGCTGATCCATGCATGTCTGCGGAATGCGGCGGAATGCAGCACGGAAGACGAGTACTACAAATTTTTGTTTGTTTTGGTCATATACTGTCTCTTTAAATCAAATTGTATTTTTAAATACATACATATGGTCCATTCCATCCAAAAATTACAATCGAAAATTTTTTTCACGCGAAATATTTTTTTTTTGTCTTCTTTGATCGAAACTATTGGACACGTATTTTTTATTTCGATATAATATGCAAACTTTTCGAGTTACAAGTGTTTAAACATCCGGATCCGACAAAATCTCTTTACATTATTGGAAATTTATTGAAATCCCTTAAAATTCGCTGAAATCTTTTGAAATTCCCAGAAACAACTTTAAATTTCTTAAAATTTCACTATAATTTTGAAAATTCTATAAAAGTATGAAATGTCATAAATTCTTTAAAATCTGTTAAAATTCCATGAAATCTTTTACAGTTTCACAAAATCTCTTACGAATCACAAAAATCTTGTGAAAACCTTTAAAATTCAATAAGGAACTTTGAAATTTTTCAAAAATTTTGTATAATATCACTTTAAATCTTTTGAAATTTAAAATCACTTCACACCACTTGAAATATAAAAATCTCTCAAATTTATATGACAACCTTGGAAATCTCTTAAAGTTCATTGAAATTTCTTGAAATTCCTAGAAATATTTTTAAATTCGACGAAATCCCTTCATTAATATTTCATGAAAAACCTTAAATTTTCACTTATTGATTTAAAATTCCTCAAAATCATTTCATATCCTTTAAATTCTTCAGAAAACTTCAAAATCCTTTAAAATTCCTTTAAAAAACTCTTAAAATTTTCGATAATGCTTCAAAATTCCAAAAAATCATTTAAAAATCGTTTGAAATACTTAAAAATTCTACGAGGAACTTTAATATCTCTTACAATGCATCAAAATCTCTTAAAATTATTGGAAACTTATTGAAATCCCTTAAAATTCAATGAAATCTCTTGAAATTCCTAGAAAAATCTTTAAATTCCTTAAAGTTTTACTATAATTTTTGAAATCCTGTAAAATGTTATATATTTTATAACATATATTAAAATTTCCTGAAATTCTTTACAGTTTCACAAAATCTCTTACGAATTACAAAAATCTTGTGAAATCCTTTAAAATTCAATAAGGAAATTTGAAATTCCCTACAATACATTAAAATCTCCAAATAAAAGTTCTTGGAAACAAAAACCTCACAAAATCTTTTAAAAATAAAAAATAATTTTTAAAATTTGATTTAATTCCACGAGAAATATTTAATATCTTTAAAATCATTTTAAAAATGTCAAAATTTCTTTAAATTTTTACAGGCTTCTGAAAATTCTTTATAATTCCACGAAAAACTTTAAAATCTCTTAAAATACGTAAAAATCTCTTAAAATTCTTGAAAAGACCTTAAGATTCCATAAAATTCTACAAAATCTTTTATAAATCATAAAAATCTTGTGAGATTCTTTAAAATTTCAATACAAACCCTTAAAATCACTGTTAAAAAATCAAAATTTCTTAAAATTCTTTAAAATTCCACAAGAGTATTTTATAATCCCTTAAAATTTCTTAAAAATCTTTTCCAAATTTCTTAAAATCCTTTATAATTCCATGAAAAACTGTTAAATCCTTTAAAATACGTAAAAATCTCTTAAAATTATTGGAAACTTGTTGAAATCCCTTAAAATTCACTGAAATCTTTTGAAATTCTGAGAAACATCTTTAAATTCCTTAAAATTTCACTATAATTTTTAAAATCTTATAAAATGTCATAAATTCTTTAAAATCTGTTAAAATTTCATGAAATCCTTTATAGTTTCACAAAATCTCTTACGAATTACAAAAATCTTGTGAAATCCTTTAAAATTCAATAAGGAACTTTGAAATTCCCTAAAATACATTAAAATATTTAAAGAAAAATTCTTGTAAACAAAAACCTTACAGAATCCTTTAGAAATAAAAAATAATTTTTGAAATTTGTTTTAATTCCACGAGTAATATTTAATATCTTTAAAATCATTTTAATGCTTTTTAATAAAATCCCTTAAAATCACTGTTAAAAAATCAAAATTTCTTAAAATTTCTTTAAAATCTTCCAAGTTTCTTAAAATCCTTCATAATTCCATGAAAAACTGTTAAATCCTTTGAAATACATAAAAATCTTCTAAAATTTTGTAAAATTTCACAAAATCTTTTTAAAATCATAAAAATCTCATGAAATCCTTTCAAATTCCACGAATAACATTAAAATCTCTTAAAATTACTTTAAAAAATCAAAATTTCTTAAAATTCTTACAAGCTTTTTAAAATCCTTTAAACGTCCACAAGGAACTTTAAAATTCCACTAAATTTTTTTAATATTATACAAATCTCTTGTAATTCCTTTAAATTTCTAGAAACTTCTTAAAATCTTTTAAAATTATTGAAAATCTTTTGAAATCATTGGAAATTTAAAAAATTTGAAAGAATGCCTAGAAATTCTTTATAATTCTTCGAAATCCTTGGAAAGTTTCTAAAATCTGTTAAATAAACTATAAAATCTACATATGCAAAACGACAAAAATAACACAAATTTCTTTTTCCCTGATATTTCCCTGACATGTGGTCACCCTGACTTTGCTAAAGAAATATTATAATTAAATGTTTTTTATTATTTTTTTTTATATTTTATCATATTTTTTTTATCTCGAGTGGAAATTCCAACGTATTTATTTTAAGTTGTATTCACACTGTCCCGGATAGCCCCGCGTCCCGAATAGCCCCAATCTCCCCTAATAATCAGGTGTTCGGAGAAAATTGAAAATTTCTTTTATTTTTAATTTTTATTTCCGCGTACGTTTCGTACAGTTTATTAATTGCAAAAATAGTTTACCTAAGAATACCAAATATCAGGATCTGTTAGTTCTGGAATGCGTTCACCTCTACTTAGTTACTTACGACATTTGTAAAAAGGAAGCGAAACTTGTCCTGTCGAACGAGTTCGGTTTATCTTCAGCGATCGTTCGCATTAGGCATTTTATTACAAGATTCAATTCTGGCCGCAGAATCAAACCAAGGTCATTATTCCGACTCGCATTACTTTTCAGATACTAATTTTAGTGAGTTGGATGGACGTCTATTATATTTTTACGAAGTCTTAATTTTCATAATCTTGGTTTCGTCTATAAGGCGCAAATATAAGGCTAAAAGAAAATTGCAGAATACAACAATAATTCTAGGATCATGTCAAAAACTTTCAGGAATCTAATTAAATTTCTTACAATCCAGGAAACGTAAAATATTCGTAAACTTGAGTAGTAGTAGTAGAGTTAAATCACGCCTATGTTGAAAATTGTCTCGATAAATTTGCCTTTTTATCCACAGCATGAAGAAATAACCAGTTATTAGTTATATTCACTGATGAGGAGCGATAATTGCTAGAGATAAGAGAAGTTAAATAATTGCAATTTCAGCAGATTCCATTGCTCTGAGGAGCAGTTATTTTGACCAAATTTTTTAACCATATAAACGTTAAAGCGACGAGTTTCCAGAATAAAAACGAACCATTGACTTTCACGGATCGTCACCAAGGCTATAAATAGAGTTGATTAGCGATGAGCGGGTATTTTGATAACGAGTCCCTGTGCAAAAGACTGGCGAGCCAGAGAGACTTCTAAATTGGTTGTTGCATAATCATACAATGTGTGAGCCTAATGAGAAAGTTAATTCAACGGGTCAAAGGATAGTTTGGCAACCAACGACGATACGCCCACACGTCGCTTTCTTTCACCTTATTTAATTTGTAAATGTAAATTTAGTAGAATAAACAACTAATATATGGCTCTAGATAGTAGAATATTCCACTGCGCAGCATTTAGTGCCCTATAAGTCTACTGCGCAGCCTATAATGCTCTACAAGTCTACTGCGCAGCTATAAAATGTCATACAAATCTTCTGCGCATTTATAATTTTCGGAGAATGCTCCATTTCTGTCCCACCCAAAAGGGGAGATTCCCCTGCACTGACATTACAAATTCCGTGCAAGGTGGATGCAGTAGAGAGTAGACGGAAAAACTTTCGGCCGCCTCTATAATTCCAGTTTCGGACCACCACGTCTCATACCCAGCAACTCGTCCAATTCCAGGCACTCCCCAACAAGACCCCGTTCCATTCCTGCGGCCAGTAATCCCACCCCACCCTATCGTGACGGGCGTCTTACAGGTGATTTCCCGCGCATGCGTTGTGCCCTGACGGTCTCCCGTGTTGCACTTATGGACTCAGAGCATTGGTCAGTCAACCTGTGAACCACTAATTATTCGCCCAAAAGTTACCGGATGACTAAACGAGCATACTTCGGTGGACCCCCTTAAGGTTTTCAATAAACACAAATTTAAGAGCGCCGCGTGCGAAAATTGGGGTGCTAATTTAAGAACATAAGAAGGTAATTGGTTGAGGCAAATTAGACCTCAAGGTTTGGCGCCAAAGCCCCCGTGACGAAAATGGCGGCTTAGATTTTGAGGTGATGTCTTCAGTTGCAATTTAACTGGGCTTGATTGGCCAGATATAATTTCAAGGTTAATTGATAGGATTATAGGAATGCCCAACGAGAGAGACCTACAGACAAGATAATGACATAATTATTATCAAAAAGGTCACACCTACCATATTGTATTTTGTATGTCACACTTATACCGATTAAGTTCATATATTATAATAGCATTAAAATCGCATCTAATACTAACATGGTCACACCTATCACCAGTAGGGTCATATTTATCACCATTAGGGTCATACCTATCACCAGTAGGGTCACTCCGATCACCACTAGGGTCACACCTATCATCAGTAGGGTCATACCTACCACCAGTGGGATCATAAAAAACCAATACCGTCAAATCTACCGATTATGGCATATCTTATAACAAAAAGGTTATACCTAGAATTCAGAACTACTATCTACTATCGAACTACTACTGAACTACTATCGAAAAGGTCACACCTATCACCAAAAGATCACCATCAATGATGTTACACCTGCATTCCATACAATAGGATAAATTAAAACAAAATTTGATCCTATTAAGGGACAATTAAAAACTTATAAGGTCACACTTACTACCAATATTTTCACACCTAATACTAATCAGTTCATACCTAATAATAATAGGGACACGTGTACCAATAGTGTCACATCCAGTACTAATAGAGTCAACGTAACATCAATAAAGTCACCTCTAATATCAATAGGGTCACACATAATACCATTAAGATTACATATAATATCAACATGGATACACCTAATACCAATATGGTCATACCTATCACCAATAGGGTCATACAAGAAATAATGCCTTTAAATCTACTACCGATAATGTCATACCTTCTATCAAGAAAGTCACACCTACTGGCTACTACCAAGAGTGTCACAGTTAATATGTCACACCTACTTCCAATAGGATCAAGCTTAATGCAATAGGGTTACATTAACTACCAATAGGGTCACATGTGATTCCTTTAAGATCACACCTAATATCAATATGGTTACACCGAATACCAATAGGGTCATACAAAAACTAATACCGTCACATCTCCTACCAATAGTGACATATCTTCTATCAAAAAGATCATACCTAGAATCAAGAATGTCAAACCTATTATTAATGAAACTTTTACTATCGAAAAAGTCACACCTACTACCAAATGATCATTCCGACTATCAATGAAATTACCCCTATTATCAATAGCGTAAATTAAATACAATAAATTTAATAAAAATAGGGACCAGACAAAAACCAATAAAGATATACCTAATGCCAGTAATATCACACTTAATATTAATAAGGTCACACCTACTAGCAAAAACAAAAATAAATACCATCACATCTACTGTCGATAATGACATCTATCAAAAAGGTCATACAAGGACACATTATACATACAAGGACATACAAGGACACACATTAGGTCGCGCCTAATTCCTATATACAGTCATACATAGTATCGAATAGTGTCACAACTAATACCAATAACGTTACATTCAATACCATCAAGGTCAAACTTATAACCAGTAGGGTCATGCCAAAAATTAATAAGGTCGCACCTTCTACTAATAATGGTATATCTATTTTATTAAAAAGCCATACATACAATCATGGAGGTCACACCTGCTGCTAACGACACACATACTACCAAAAGTTCATACTAACTATCAATGAAATTACATCTACTATCAATAGGGTAAATTAAATACAATAAAATTTAATAACAATAGGGGCCAGCCAAAAACCAGTAATATGACACCTAATACTAATGTCACATCTAATACTATTAATAGGGTCATACAAAAACCAATTCCGTCACATCTACTACCGATAATGACATCTTCTATCAAAAAGGTCATATAGATAATCAAAAATTTATATCTACTACCAACAGTGTCACACACAATACTAACAAAGAAACATCTACTACCAATAGGGTCGCGCCTAATCCCTATACAGTCACACATAGTATCAATAGTATCACATCTAATACGAATAAGGTTACATTTAATACCGGCAGTAATAGGTGTGACCCTATTAGTAATAGGTGTGGCCCTGTTAGTGTGACACCTATTACTAACAGGGTCACATCTGTTACTAATAGGGTCACACTTAATATCAACATGGTCAAATTTAACATCAATAGGGTCATACCAAAAATCAATGAGGTCACACCTAATAATAATGGTACATATATCTATTACCAAAAAAGCCATATTGAGAATCATGGAGGTCACACCTACTGCTAACGACACACCTACTACCAAACAGGTCATACGGGTCAAATGTATTAGTAGTAATAGGTGTCACACTAACAGGGCCACACCTATTACTAATAGGGTCGCACTAATTACTAATAGGGTCACACCTATTACTAATAGTGTCGCACCTATTACTAATAGGGTCACACTTAATATAAACAGGGTCAAACTTAATACCAGTAGGGTCATACCAAAAATGAATGAGGTCACACCTTCTATTAATAATGGTACATATATCTATTACCAAAAAAGCCATACTGAGAATCATGGTGGTCACACCTACTGCTAACGACACAACTACTACCAAACAGGTCATACATACTATGTAATACCAAAAATGTTGCGCTAGCATCAATAACAAAGTGATAACGCAAAAGGGTATATAAGTTTTAAAAATACCGCTTTCCAGGAAATTTAAAGAAAACGGAGAGAATATTTTTTATTGCAATCCTTCAAAGTCTTACCATTGTATTTATCAGTCTTTATTCGAATAATTTCGGCTGAAATTGATCTGTAAAGAAACTGGACATCGAAAGTCTTTTTGTTTCACTTTCTTCAGGTTCGTGTTTGCAAATACAAGTTGCAGGAAAGTTGAGAATACGGTTCCCACCCTTCAGATATAAACAACCAGGATGATGCTCTCTTGTCCAAATAGAGAGAGAATCGCCCTTCGAGAAGTGAACTACATGCCTTTGTTTTTATCAACTTGTTTCGTCGAACTTGTCCCACAGGTCAAACAAGTGCCGCGAGGATTCGTAATAACGGTTTTTAAAAATAATTAAAGGAGAATTAAAAATATTGGATGAAATAGGGCAGGTGCAGAATAAATAGACGATCTCCAGGGAAAAAATTTTAAAAAAAAACTAGCAATTATCATTCGCTCGATTAATTTCTCGTTTTTGCTCACCTTTTGCTAGTAGAAAAAATAATTTAGAATTTTTAATTCGTGAAATGTATAAAATTTTGTAATTATTTATCTAATTGCAGGAATCTCCATAAGTCTCATAAAATTCCTTAAAATGCCTTTATTATCCTTCAAAAGTTCGTGAAATCCCTTTAATTTTCGTAAATTCACTTGTTATTCCTTAAAATTATACTCAAAGAAAAACGAAATATGATTAAATATCTTAAAATTTTTGAAAATCCACTGAAATTTTGTAAAATACCTTGAATTTCTTAAAAGTCCTTAAAATTACTAAATATCCCATAAAATATCGTAAAATCCTTTAAAATTATCAAAAGTCCCATGAAATGTTATGAAATCTCTTAAAATTCCTGACAATTCAATTAAATTTCGTAAAATCTCCTAAATTCCATAAAAGTCCTTAAAATTACTTAATCCTCCATGCAATATCTTAAAATTCCTTTAACATATTTCAAAAATCTGGTGAAATTCCTTTAAATTTCGTAAAAATCGCTTGATATTCCTTGATGTTCCATAAAAGTCCTTAAAATTCCACAACTTATCGTTATAACCCTTAAAATTATTAAAAATCCCATGAAATGTCACGAAATTTTTTTAAATTCCTGACAATGAAATCTCGTTAAATCTCCTGAATTCCATAAAAGTCCTTAAAATTACTTAATTCTTCATGCAATATATTAAAATGCCTTTAACATATTTTCAACATCTGGTGAAATTCCTTTAAATTTCGTAAAAATCGCTTGATATTCCATAAAAGTCCTTAAAATTCCACAAGCTATTCGTTATAACCCTTAAAATTTTTCAAAATTCCGTGAAATCTGATTAAACCTCTTAAAATTTCTGAAAATCTACTGAATTTTCGTAAACTCCTTTGAATACCTTAAAAATCTTTAAAATTACTAAATATACTTAAAATATTGTAAACTCCCTTAAAATTATTAAAAATCACATGAAATGTCATGAAATCTCTTGAAAGTCTTCAAAATAAATTAATTTAATCCCGTAAAATCTCTTGAATTCCTTAAAAGTCTTGAAACTTACTTAATACTCAATATAATACTTAAAATGCCTTTAATATCCTTCAAAATCTGGTGAAATTCTTTTAAATTGCGTAAAATCATTTAATACTCCTTGATATTTCTTGATGTGCCATAAAATTCTTTAAAACTCAACAACCTATCGTTATAACTCTTAAAATGACTAAAAATCATATTAAATCTTATGGAATTCCTTTAAATTCCGTAAAATTTCGTGAAATTCTTTAAAATTCTTGATATTTCAATATAATTTCACCAAATCTTTCAAAATTTCTGCTAATAAATGTCCTTCAAATGACTTATTATCTCATAAAATATCTTAAAGTCGCTTAAAATTACTAAGAATCTCCCAAAATACCATCAAATCCCATAAAATTACTTAAAATCATATGAAGTCTTATTAAATCCCTTGAAATTCCTGAAAATCCAATGAAATCTCGTAAATCCTTTGAAATCCCTTAAGTCGTTAAAATAACTTAATACCTTATGATATATATCGTTAAATCTCTGAAAATTATTTAAAATTTCATGCAATTTCGTAAAATCCTTTAAAATTTCATAAAATTCTTCAAAGTACCGTGAAATCACTTAATATTTCTAAAATCTCAATAAATTTCGTAAAACCCTTTCAAATTCCTTAATTGTATTCAAGATTCCATGAAATCTCATTAAATATCTCTTAAAATACTTTAAAATCCAATGAAATATCATAAAATGCCTAAAAATCTCTTAAAAGTCTTTCAAATTACTTAAAATTCCACAAAATATATAGTTAAATCCCTTAAAATTACTTTATAATCCCATAAAATCTCATAATTCTGATGGTAACTGATCTGTAAATATACGAATACATATATATTTTAAATATTAATATATTAAAAACTGATATAAAAAAACGTATGAAAAGTTTACTATGTATAAGTAATCTGTTTAATTTCTCAAATAATATTCACTAACCTTAGGTATATATTTTGAAATATTTTTTTGCTTCACTAATAGTTTACTTTTCACATCAAAATAATTATTTTTATCACTTTAAATTATTTTCTATGTCTATATAACATTTTAATTAGTATTCGTTTTTACAACGAAAATAGTCTGAAGATAGTTTTCAAATTCGATACATTTACAAAAATTGCTCAATTTTCAAAGGAAACAATCAGGTTTTCGAAAACAATGTGTTCAATAAATTGATAACATATCTTTTTTAAGATAGGATTTAGAAAAAAGGTTTCAAAGTTTACTATATTGGTCGAAGTGGCAAAGATTAAAGGTAAAGAGCTAAAGGTGAACATTGAAATTTAAAATTCCAGAAGTTGAAAACTCCTAAAAATTAAAAATTTCCAAAATTGAAAATTCCCTAAGGTAAAAATTCCCGAAATTAAAATTACCCGGCATTAAATATTCTCGACAATAAGTATTTAACTTCGGGAATTTTAAACTTCGAAATTTTATAATTTCCGTAATTAAAATTTTCAATTTCGGAAATTTAAATTTCGGTATTATTATAATAATAAATTATTATAATAATTAAATATTATTATTTTTTATATTAATATTAAATTAAAATATAAAAATATTAAATATAAATATTTTTATTATAATAATTAAATATTATTATAAATTCGGTATTTATAATAATTATTAAAATTTTCGTAATTGAAAATTTTAATTACAGAAATTATAAGTTTAAAATTCCCAAAGTTAAATACTTATTGTAGAGAATATTTAATGCCGGGTAATTTTAATTTTAGGAATTTTTACCTTAGGGAATTTTCAATTTTGGAAATTTTTCATTTTTAGGAGTTTTCAACTTCTCGAATTTAAAATTTCAATGTTGACCTTTAGCTCTTTTATTCCCGAAAAATAAAATTTTCTACTTTGGAAATTTTTATTTTTCGGGAATTTGCAACTTTAGGAGTTTTAAATATTGGTAAATTTACGTCATCCCGGAAAAAATAGTGAAAGTTGAAATACCAGAATGAAGAAAGGAAACTTGCGTTCAGTTAGAAAAATCCTAAAATTACAAAATATAAAGCAAATAAATACAAGAGGGGATTTGTGCTTTTTCTTTTTTTCTTTCCTTTTGGCTTCCTTTCTCTAAGGCTCAGCAGGACATTAGTTCTTGGCACTTGAAATAAAAGATCGTATAGGTCTCTTCTCAAGACCCTCATAAGCCTATTTCTCTGTGCTTGCCGCGGATGAATGACCAAAAACGACTTAGCAAAAACGGAGGCCACTGTTGTTCGCTTTATTCTTCGCAGCCGATAATGAATATAGGTTAACCCTTAAACTTACTCTTCAAAAAGATTAGACCGGCCGCCTCAATCGGTCCATGAGATACAACCTTCTCCGCATCTCGTTTACAAACACCTCGATGAGCTCTTTGTCGAGTACTTTGTTGATTGGAGAAAACAATTAAGTGCCACATGCCTTTTGGGCTTTTCAAGAAACAGAATTGACATTTATGCTAATTATAATGTTATTTTTGTCATATTGATTTTATAGTTTATTTATTTAACAGATTTTAGAAACTCTCCAAGGATTTTAAAATATAAAGAATTTTCGGATAAAGTTCCGATTAGTGTAAACCATGAAAAAACCATAAACTAGCTGTGAAGTTGTATCAACTTTTGTGTTCATTCAATGAGCACTTTGCTTCCTGTAAGCAAATATGATTTGCTTCCTCATAGAGGAAGCATTAAGTATTCTTTACATCAACATTAAATTTTGATTATTTGAGAAGTTGTATTCGAAAAATTCATTTTCGAAAATTACAATAAAGCACAATTTTCTTATTTTTCAATGAAATGCATTAATCTTGTAGGTCAATCGATTCGCCTCGACGCAAGGAACCTTTATTTTCCTTACATCAGCTTCGAATTTTGAATATTAGAGGAGTTATAGTTGAAAAACAAATTTTTCAAAATTAAATAAAACAATAATTTTGTTATTTTTCAATGAAATGAAATAATATTATAGACCAATCGATTCGTCTCGATGCAAGGAACATTTATTTTCCTTACGTCAAGTCAAAATTTTGATTATTTCAAAAGTTATAGTAGAAAAATTAATTTTTGAAAATACAATTAACCATAACATCCCTATTTTTTAATGAAATGCATTAATCTTATAGGACAATCGATTCGTCTCGACGCAAGGAACCTTTATTTTCCTTACGTCAGCTTCGAATTTTGAATATTAGAGGAGTTATGGTTAAAAAACTAATTTTTCAAAATTAAATAGAACCATAACTTTCTTATTTCTCAATGAAATGCATTAATCATACAGGTCAATCGATTCGTCTCGATGCAAGGAAAATTTATTTTCCTTACGTCTAGTCAAAATTTTGATTATTTGAAAAGTTATAGTCGAAAAAATAATTTTTGAAAATACAATTAACCATAACTTTCTTATTTTTTAATGAAATTCATTAAACTTATAGGTCAATCGATTCGTCTCGACACAAGGAATTTTTATTTTTGTTACATAAGCTTTCAATTTTGATTATTTGAGAAGTTATAGTGAAAAAATGAATTTTACGATAATTATAAAAGTACACCAAACTTGTAAAATTAAATATTTTGTTAAACCCTTGTAAGAAATTCAACTAGGTATATAGTGGAATAACTATGCGAAATTTCATCAATTTATCTCTGCGCGTTTTCAAGAAATTGCTGGATCGTAACACACACACACACACACACACACACACACACACACACACACACACACACACACACACACACACACACACACACACACACACACACACACACACACACCCACACACACACACACACACACACACACACACACACACACACACACACACACACACACACACACACACACACATCCGGACAATTTTTCAGGACATCATGTTAGATATATTGACCTTAAAATATGTTTAAAAAAACCTGTTTTAGGAAACTGGATTTTGTCACCACTACAAAGCTTCCTCTATGAGGAAGCAAAAAAAATTATTGTAAAGGGAATGGTAAAGGGAAATGACAAAGGGAATGGCAAACGCAAATGGTAAAGGGAATAGCAAAGGGCAATGGCAAAGAGAATGGTAAAGGGAAATGGTATCGGGAATGGTAAAGGGCAAAGGGAAATGGAAAAAGGAATGGCAAAGGGAATGGCAAAGGAAATAGTAAAGGAAAATGGCAAAGGGAAATGGTAAAGGGAAATGGTAAAGGGAAATGGCAAAAGGAATGGCAAAGAAAAATGGCAAAGGAAATAGCAAATAGAAATGGCAAAGGGAATGGTAAGGGGAAATGGCAAAGAAAAATAGCAAAAGGAATGGCAAAGAGAAATGGCAAAGTGAAATGGCAAAGGAATGGCAAAGGGAATGGTACAGAGAAATGACAAAGGAAGTGGTAAAGGGAATGGTAAAGAGAAATGGCAAAGGGAGTGGTAAAGGGAATGGCAAAGGGAAATAGTAAAGGGAATGGTAAAGGGATTGACAAGAGGAATGGTAAAAGGAATGGCAAAGGGAAATGGCAAAGGGAATGGCAAAGGGAAAATGGCGAAGGGAGATGGCAAAGGGAATGGTAAAGGGAATGTCAAAGGGAAACGGCAAAAGGAATGGCAAAGAGAAATGGCAAAGGAATGGTAATTGGAAATGGCAAAGGGAAATGGTAAAAGAAATGGTAAAGGGAAATGGAAAAGGGAATGGGAAAGTTAAAATGCGAAGTGAATGGTAAAGGGAAATGGCAAAAGGAATGGCAAAGAGAAATGGCAAAAAGAATGGCAAAGAGAAATGGCACAGGGAATAGTAAAGGAAAATGGCAAAAGGAAATGGGATAGAGAATGGTGAAGGGAAATGGTAAAGGAAAATGGTAAAGATAATGTTAAAGGGAAATGGCAAAGGAGAATGGTAAAGGGAAATGATAAAGGGAATGGTAAAAGGAATGGCAAAAGAAGATGAGTGAAGAGCGGTTTTTAATATTTTTAAAAGATTTTATGGATGTTTACAAAATTTTAAGAGCTTTTTACCTATTTTAAAGGATTTAAAGGTTTTTCATAGAATTATTTTTTAGAAGTGATTTTAAGGGATTTGATTGAGAATGTGCAAATTTTTTCCTTCAAAATATGTGGAAAAATAAAATAAGAACAAGAGAAAAGTATCAAGAATGTAAGACCACACATAACGTACTAAAACGAAAATTTTATAGCCTTATTTTTCTTCAGCCTAAATTATTTTAACAAAGTTAGCAGGAGCCTTCATATTTTCGACAGTGAAATGTACCACCTCACAAGTCGATATTCTAAGTAGGCGACAGTCGTAAAAATGCTGGTACTCAATTATTATCATAATTACAACGTTGTCTGGTCGAAAGCTGGCGGTATGTACGAGTTTAGGCATGAAGATCAACATGCGGCGAGGAAAGAATAAAATAAGGAGGAGGCTTTTGAACAGTAATTGTTGACGCTGCTAGGCGGTAAAGGGGCGTATTTTCAGACACTAAACCTTCCAAGTGAATTACACGACCGTGTTAAGGTGCTATACTGCCATATAGTTATGGATATGCCAAAAAATCCCCCCCCCAAAATAGGGAATAATTCGAAATTCGAAACCCTTGGGCCCAAGTCTGCTGCCCAAAGGTTTCGATCTATTCCCTAATCAGACTGCGTCAATTTGTCCAATAATAATTAAGGCCCAAAATAAGTCCCAATTGTAAAATTAAAAAAAAGCTCTAATCATTTTCAAAAATATAATTCCCACGTTGTAAAATCGAAAATAAATAAGCAAAAGTAATTCTCAAAACAATAAGGCCCAAAAATATTTCCCAAAAATACAAGACCGAAAATAAATTCCAAAATCTAATGTTTAAAAGCATAAATCCTCAAAAAAGTCCCAAAAATATGCCACATGAAACCATAAGATTCAAAAATATATGTCATAAAATACTAAATCAAAAAATAAGTCCTAAAATATAAAACATAAATCAATAAGCCCCAAAGCATAAGACCCATAACTATAAACTTAAAATAAGTCCCGAAAATATCAGAACTAAAAACAAAATATGAAACATATATTTGGAACTTATTTTACGACTTATTGTTTTGATAAATACATTTCTGAGACTTACTTCATGCCTTATTTTTGGAATTATAATTTTTGGGTCTTATGGTTTCGAGGTTTGAATTTTTAACTTGAAATTTTTAATGGAACAATTGTATACCTGTTTCATACCATACATTTAGGAACTAATTTTGTCTCATAAAGTTTTGGGCCTTAAGTTTTTGGGACTTAGTGTTAAATCTTGTAGTTTTGTGATTACTGTTTTTTTTACCTTATTTTTTGATCATGTATTGTTTTGACTTATTTTTGGGTCTTATATTTTTATATACACTAATATTAGGAGAGACTTATCCATCAAAATCTTAAAATTTTAAAAATGTATGGACTTTATTTGAGCCCACCCAAGAGTAATTTCACCGCATTGTCAGTTCAACGTGTCTTTGAGTCAAAAAAACGAGACTTCACGTTAAAAACATTCATACATTCTTTGTATTGGATAACGACTCGTAAACGATTTTCTGAACCAATGATTCTCAATCTTTGAGATGAAAGAAGAAAAAGACACACAATTATGGCCAGACTAAGTTTGGTCTGAGATCGGAATGTTGCTGTGAATTGATTCGGTTTGTTTGGATATCCACGTGCCGCCTTTCTTCTTTCTTCTTAATTATTGTTCTTCCGTTCGGGCAAATTTTCTTTTTCTGACGGAGGCGAATAACCGACCGATTGCGGATCAGTTTCACATGCGCATTTTACTGATTCATAAATCTAAGGCCCAAAATTTTACGTAAAAAATTTAAGACCAAATAAATTTAGATTCAAATATAAAACCAAAAATATTAAAATAAGGTCCAAAATTTAGGTCCCTAAAATAAGGTATAAATATAATATATAATTTAATACATATGTATTAAATATTAATATAGTAAAAAATGATATAAAAAAACACATGAAAAGTTTACTATAAGTAAAATTTTTAAATTTCTGGAATAATATTCACTAACCTTAGGGATATATCTTGAAATATTTTTTTGCTTCACTAATAATTTATTTTTCATATCAAAATAATTTTTTTTATTACTTTAAATTATTTTCTATCTTTATATAACTTCTTTTTTAGTAATCTTTTTAACAACGAAAATAGTCTGAAATATAGAAATATAGAAACTTCTAATCCCTCGTCTAATTTCAGAAATCTCCATAAGTTTTGTAAGATTCTTTAAAATCCCTTTAATATCTTTCAAAATTCTTATTGAAATTACTTAAAACCCTGAAATGTCATGAAATCCATTAAAATTCCTGACAATCCAATAGAACTTCGTAAAACCCATTGAAAGTCCTTAAAAAATAACTTAATATCTCATAAAATATAGTAAAATATCTTATAAGTATTTAAAATTCCATGAAATTCTGTAAAATCCCTCGAATCCCTTAAAAGTCTTTTAAATTACTTCATATCCTGTACAATATCTAAAAATCTTTTTAACATCCTTTAAAATCTGGTTAAAGTCCTTTAAATTTCGTATAATTACTTGATATTCTTTAAAATTCCACAACCTATCTTTATATCCCTTAAAATTACTTTACATTACTCAAAAAAAATTATGAAATCTCATTTAAACTCTTAAAATTCCTGAAAATCAACTGAAATTTCGTAAAATCCTTTGAGTCCCTTCAAAATCCTTTAATTTATTTAATATCCCATAAAATATCATTAAATCTCTTAAAATTATTTAAAATCCCATGAAATGTCATGAAATCCATTAAAATTTAGAATCTAGTGAAATTCCTTTAAATTTGATAAATTCACTTAATATTCCTTGAAATTCCTTCAGCGATTTCTAAGGTTTTCATGAAATTTTAAGGAATTTCAAAAGGTGTGTAAGAGTTTTATGGGGTTTTAAGGAAGTTTAAATGTTATCCTGGAATTCCAAAGAATTTTAATATATTTTAAAAGATTTCTAAGAATTGCGAGGTATTTTATGGAATTTTATGAGATTTCTAATAATGTAAGTGATTTCAAGAAATTTTTCTGATCTTTAAGATTTTGTGAGAATTTTAAAGGATTTCATGGAATTTGATCAGATTTCTAATAGTTTTAACGAATTTTAAAGATATAAAAGAATTTTAAATGTTACCGTAAAATTTCAATAATTTTTTTAAGTTTTTCAAAGAATTTTATGGAAGAGATTTCGAAAGATTTTTACGATTTTTTAAGAAAGTAGAATTTAAAAGGATTTAAAAGACACATTTTTTAAGGACTTTCAAGAAATTAGTCGATTTTTAAAAGATATTGTGGAATCTTTATGGATTTGATGGATTTTTATGAGATTTTTAATAATTTTAAAAGATTTCAAGAGATTTTTCAAATTTTTAACAAATTTTGTATCAAACATTTTTGTAATTTTTGAATTGTTAAGGATTTAATGGAATTTGGCGCGATTTCTAATGATTTTCAGGGATTTTAAATGTTAATAAGTTTGAAGACGTTTCTAGGAATTTTTAGAGATTTTCATGAATTTTAACGTGGATTTCAAAAGATTTATGATTATGAAAATTTTTTTGGAATTTTAAGGGATTTTAAATTTTATCATGTAATTTTCAGAAATATTAAGAGAATTCAAGAGATTTTAATGATTTTTAAAAGACATCGAATCTTTCAATTTTATTAAATTTTATGAGATTCCTAATAATTTTAAAGGATTTCAAGAGATTTTTTTGATTTTTAAAATATTTTATGTGAACTAAAAGAATTTAAAACTTGTCAGGGAATTTTATTGAGGGATTTTAGAGGATTTTAATTTTTTTAAAATTATTTTTATTTTTATTTGATGACACCACTTTTTTAAGATAGGATTTTTTTTAAATATTGTTTCTTCTGAGACGGAAAATCTGTAATTTATGTGGTTCTCTTAGTGTATTGCAAGTCAGAAAAATTGATTTTATTACTCTTCAAACCATAATCGCAAAAATTGCAATTACAATTGTATAATTTTTTTATGTTTTGAATTCGGCAAATCCTAACAAATTATCTTTGCTGAAGTTGATAAAGGTCAGGGATGTTCTATTACTATTATTACTATCATTGGAGTGTGTGTCACTGTCGAAGTTATTTTGCGTCAAATTCTGCCAAGTGTTTGAAATTATCTCATGATAACCATTTCCGTTCCTTTTTGATAAGGCATAGAGTTCAATATGGCATTACATTTCCATTGTATGGTACCACGCATATATTTATAGTGTAAGCTTAAACTTGAGATACACTGGGGAGTACGTTATTGGTTTAGTACCTTATCTGTTTACGATACAGGTAAGAACTGGAAAACTGATAAAAAAGAATCAATCAAAAGACGCTTTTATGAGTAATAAACACATTTATTAGCATTTAAAAAAATTGGAACCATAAAAAACAAAGAAACACATTTAGACAAGGATAAGAATACTGCGAGTTAAAAATTGTTTAGCTTTGAAAATTTGAATTTATAAATTTTAATGTTCGCGAAACATTTTTGAAAATTTTGTTGCCATTTAACTATTACAATTTAAAAAACCGAGAAATTATCAGTAGATTCTAAAGTCACAGCAAAAAAACTTATTCAGATGATAAAAAGGGGTGGTCAAAGGTTAGAATCCGGATAAATGTATAAAAATACCGTAGGAAATTGATGTAATCATTGTAAAAAGAGATGATCAAAGAGTAGAGTTACGGCAAAAACACTTGGTCAAATAATAAAAACTCGTGGTCAAAGGGTACACTGGGTCCAAAAATACTTAGTCAAATCATAAAAAGTCGTGGTCAAAGGGTACAGTGGCGGCAAAATACTTGGTCAAACGATAAAAAGTCATGGTCAAAGCTTACAGTGACAGTTAAATACTTGGTCAAACGATAAAAACTCATGGTCAAATCTTATAGCAATAGCAAGAATACTTGGTCAAATAATAAAACTTGTGGTCAAGGGGTACAGTGGGTTCAAAAATACTTGGTCAAATCATAAAAAGTCGTGGTCAAAGCTTAGAGTGACAGTAAAAATACTTGATCAAACGATAAAAAATCATGGTCAAAGCTTATAGTGACAGCAAATATACTTGGTCAAACAATGAAAACTCATAGTCAAAGCTTATAGTAACAGCAAAAATACTTGGTCAAATCATAAAAAGTCGTGGTCAAAGGGTACAGTGATGGAAAAATACTTGGTCAAATCATAAAATGTCGTGGTCAAAGGGTAGAGTGACGGCAAAATACTTGGTCAAACAATAAAAACTCATGTTCAAAGCTTATAGTAATAGCAAAAATACTTGGTCAAACGTTAAACTGTCGTGGTCAAAGGGTACAGTTAAGACGAAAATACTGAATAAAACGATAAAAGGGCGTGGCGAAAGAAGTACAGTCAAAGCAAAAAACGTGGGAAATCGGTATAGTTGAGGAAAAAAAATAGTGAAAAGGTGTATTGTCAAGGAAAAAAAGAGTGAGAAGTTTCACTTTGAAATTTGAAATTTAACTCTCAAAATAAAAAAAAAGCTTTAATAAAATACAAAAATAGATAACGTTTGTCATTTTATAATGTCTACACTTGGTACTAGATTGTAAAACTATGGCATTTATTTGATAAGAAGTAACATCGTAAAACAATAAGCTTCGCAATATCAATGGAAATAACTATGCGACTATGTTGTCGTCTCTTGCCTTGCATAACATTTGCAGCACATAAATAGTAAGTACACAATACCATGCATACATAACTCGTCTATCTGTGCAAAGATAATCGCTAGGCGCCAGCGTTAAAGATCATTAATTTTTATGCATTTTTAAATAAACATAAGTATCTAAGTACTGAAATATTGTACATTTCACTAAGAAATTTTTAAATACATTTTTTGACTTTGATTTTTATGTTAAGTATTCTTGCCATATGATTTTACGTTTCATATTTTGGGACTTATTTTGTCTCTTATAGTTTTGGGTCTTATCTTTTTGGGATTTATTGTTGAACCTTATGGTTTTAGGCTTTATGTTGTTGGGTATTTTAATTTTAATTTTTTCGATCTTTTATTTTAATGATTTTATTTTTGTGCCTTATGGTTTTGAGATATTATTCTTGTCCGTTATATTTTTATACCGTTAGGATCCATTTTTGGGCCTGATGGTTTTGCACTTTATATTTTTGGGACTTATTTTGAGTCTTATGATTTGGGATTTTTTTTGGCAATATTGATTTACACCTTATATTTTTGATACTTTTTGAGATTTATTTTATGTAGTTCTTGTATTTTATAACTTATTTTTTGACCTTATGGTTTTGTCTTATATTCTTGGGACTTGTTTTTGGACTTCTTTTGAGATATCTTTTTATAATATAGGACTTAACTCATATATTTCCAAGAATCTCAAATACCAAAAAAAAAAAAAACATTTAACCGAGTCTTCATTAAAAATTTGATTTTATACAAGTGCTTTGAAATTTCTAGTAATTCGAAATTAGAATTCGGATCATTGTCTGTTTATTTTGTCCTTGACAAAAGATCTCACTAGAAATGATGATACTTCGAAAGCCCGTATTCACACGTGATACGAATGTCCTATTCTCAGGTTATCGACGTGAGGAATAAAATCATAGAAAATGTCTGGGGACACAGTGTAAAGTTGTCCATCCAGGACTGAAAGAGAAACAGCCAATGAGCGAATAATGTGGGAGTAACGTTCGGTGCAGTCAATGAGTTTTTGGTGCGGCTGCTTGGGATGCAGACATGCTTCCTCCTTGGAATCTCGTTTTCAGACAATGCAAACAACTAAGAGTTAAAACAACCTTCATCAGTGAAGAATGTGGGAAAAAGGTTACGATAAACCAATAAACGTGGCACAAAAGAAAATTTTCCCGCATTTTCAGATTTTCATTAATTTTCATTTCACTTTTTAAAAATGAATCAATTATTTCTATTCTTTTTTTTCTCTTTCCCCTTTTCCTTCTCCCCTTTATCGTTTCCCCTACCCCTCTTCTCCTTTTATCTTTTCCTTTCCCTCACCCTTTCCTCTCTCTCACCATTTCCCCTTCCCTTTCCCCTTCCCCCGTTGAAAAAATTCAAGATGGCCACACAATTAAAAAAAAACTCATTATTTCCTTTTTCTCCAACAAATGGAACAACAAATTAAATATTTGCAAATACCCAAATTCATTTTTATCCGTTTTCTATCCTATTTCTATCAGGGTCTTGATACTGGTGATTGTCTTCGAGACGGAAGTGTACAATCTTCCCGGTCCTATCCGGTTTCTATCCGACAAATGGAACAGAACCCAGTTAGTAGTCGGATAGAATTCGGGGACAAAAATCGGATACAGGTCGGCTAGGACCGGATAGAACTATATTGTGAATCAAGATACAAATTGGATACGAATCGGATAGAAACATATGAAACCAGATAGAATTCGGATAGGAGCCGGATAAGAATCAGATAGAAGTATCTTGCAGATCCAGATACAAATCGGATAGGAATCGGATATAAACATTATACGATACCGGATAGAACCCGGTTAGGAGTCGAATACAAGTCGAGGAGAAAAATCGGATACAGTTCGGCTAGGACCAGATAGGAACTCACTTCAGATTCCTATGACATTTTAAGCGGTGATCATCAGAGTCAAGACCCTTATAGAAATCGGATAGAAAACGGATAAAAATGAATTTGGGTATTGCAAGTATTTAATTTTTGGTTTTATTTGTCGGATAGAAACCGGATAAGATCGGGTATATTGTACACTTCCGTCGAAGACAATCACCAGCGTCAAGACCCTTATAGTAATCGGATAGAAAACGGAAAGAAATGAACTTGGGAATTCAAATATTTAATTTTTGGCTCTATTTCGCGTATAAAAACCGGATAGAACCAGAAAGAATATTTCCACTATATATTTTTTGATCCTCTATCTCGGATAGGAACCGGGTAAAACCGGATGTATTCCGAAAATATGTATGAGACCGGATAGAAGCCAGATAGAACCGGATAAAAAGCAAATTTTTCCTGTCCTGTTTGTATCCGGTCTATATCCGATTTCTATATGTTTTCTTTCCGACATTTTTAGCAGGGAAACTTTTTTTATAGTGACAATTTCTTCAACTGAAGCTTACAATTTTTGTTAGCGTCTATATGAATTTGTAGAATATTTCTATTAATATGTGTAACTCAAGCTGATAATTTCTGTAAATGCTTTTATATTATTGGATAATATCATTATCAACTTTTATTATTCTGCGTTAAAATATAAAATATAAATATCAAATATAAAATATAAATCTTTACTATTGAATATATCAATTCTTGTTTTCAAGAATTTTAAAGTTTCTTAAGTGTGCTAACAATAATTTGTATATTTACAGGATTTCCCCAAATCGTAATCGTCTATATCAATTATGAATATTAAAATAGCAAGTATTGCTACTAAATTTCTTTCATTGCAAAGAAATAGAAAGGGATAGACAAGAGTAGGCGAGAGATAGGAAGGAATAGAGAAGTGGGGATTGAAAAAGATAGGTGCAGCAGAAGATTGCAAAGGGGATAGAAAAAGATTGGCATGGATGGTCGGAGAATAAGGAAAGATTGGCGTGGATAAGTGGAGTATAAGAAATTATTGTAAAAGATAGATGAAGGATACTAAAATATATAAATATTGTGATTCAAAAGGAAAGGGGTTATCGTGGATTAAAAAAAAAATATAGAAATAGATTGGCATGGATAGGAAGGTAGAGTTTAGAAGAGATGGGAGTAAATTTTAATTGAAAGTAAGATAAGAAGTTATAGACGAGAATAAGCGACAAATAGGAAGGAATAGAGAAGTAGGGATTTAAAGAGATAGGGATTGAAAGAGATAGAGAAATGGGGATTGAAAGAGATTGGAGCGAACTGTGATTGGCAAGGAGGTAGAAAGGGCAGACAGCGATGGACAAGAGAAAGAGGTAGAGATAGAAAGAGGTAGGGACGTGGGGATTAAAAGAGATAGGCGGGGATAGGCAGGAGATAGAAAGGGATAGAAAGGAGAATAGAAGAAATAGGTGTGGATGTGAATTAATATGGGGATAGAAATATATAGACGGGTATAGGCGAGGGATGGAATTGGATAAAAAATCTTTATCCCTTTCTATCTTATAGGTAGAAGGAGATAGAAAGGGATAGACAGGAATGGGCGATAGAAATAAGAGCAAACGGTGTTTGATAAGGAGATAGAAATGGATAGATTGGAATAAAATGGAGATAGAAAGGGATATAGAATAGAGGATGGAAAGAAATAAGAGCAATTTTGTTTAACAAGGATATTGAAATATGTAGACTGCATGCAATACACAAGAGATAGAGAAGTGCGATTGAAAGAGATAGGCGTGGATGTAGATTTAGATAGGAAGGATTAGAAGCGAGTTAAGATTGACAAGATGATAGAAAGGGATAGACAAGAATAGGCGAGAGATAGGAAAGGATAGAGAAGTTGAAATTGAAAGAGATAGGAACGAATTGAGATTAACAAGGAGATAGAAATGAATTGACAAGAATATGCGAGAGATTGGAAGGTTTAGAGAAGTGGGGATTGAAAGAGATAAGAGTGAAATGTGATTTTCAAGGACATAGAAAGTTATAAACGAGAATAAACGGTGTTTGATAAGGAGATAGAAATAGATAGGAGATTGAGAAGAAGTTGAAAAGAAGATAGAAATAAATAGACAGGAATAGACGGAGATAGAAAGGGATAGAATAGAGGAAATTAAAAGAAATATGAGTGGATGTGGATTAGGATGGAGATAGAAAGAGAGATTGAAAGAGGTAGGAACAGATTTTGATTGACAAGAAGATGGAAAGGTATAGACAAGAATAGACGAGAGATAGGAAGGAATAGAGAATTGGGGATTAATAGAAATAGGAATGAATTAAGATTGAGTAGGAGATATAATGGTGGATAAAAAGAGATAACGTTTTGGAATGCAAAATGGATACTGAGAATGGGTATACAAGTTCTCTATCCCTTTCTATCTCTTTCTACCTTTTTCTATCCCTTTTTATCTCTTTCTATTTCTTTCTATCTCTTATTCCATCAGGGACGTAAAGCGACACCCTTCAAATGTATTTCTGAAATTTCTCGGTTCTCAGGACAAAAAAAAAGGCTCTTCGATGAAGACAGAAACAGAAGTTTTCAGTGTGGAGAATCGTGAGAAGGTGTATTCTAAACCCTCAATACAAGAATGTTTAGAAGTTTAGATTTTAGATTTTAGATCCTCTGAGGCTGTTTCTGGGGAAAAAATTTTTGGGTTGTGAATGGCGTCTGGTTCAATAAGTAATTACAATGAACCTAACAGTAAATACACCAACAACCTGTCAACTTCCAGGCGCCAACGGGCGCTCATTCAATCTTTCGTTCCATTCAAGAGTGCAGGAAACTCGGAAACAAGACAGTCAGCTGTAAAATTGCAAAGACTTGAGGAATTTTGGTGAGGCATTAGGTGGCCGACAACAAGAGGGCGCGCAGGTTCTTTCTAAGAAAATCTTGAGAGTGATATAGTTGCTAGCCGCCACTCGAAGCCGCGACTAATCTCTTGAATTCTCCACGTCCTGAGGAACTCCTCAGGGAGGTCCAAGACTTTTCGGGAAGAACGCTTTTGAAAAGTAAATGAAGACAAAGGGCGGCTCTTGAGAAAAGCGTCCGGCTCTGAGTTTTCAGTATTTAAAGCTTTCACAGCTTCGACCCTATTTACTCTGTTTCCGTTATTTTATTTTTTTCTAAATAAGCTATTTTCGACATTTTTTCTCTCAGGAGTTCAACAATGTGTGGTCCAAAGCTCGGCCCAAAGGTAGAGACCCAAAAATTGTAAGTCTGAAAACTATAAGACTCGACTTTTGGGAGAAATTGAGATTTGGGAAGTTGACATTTGAGAGACTCGAGTGTATAAATAAATCAACTTTAGCAGAGTTTTCTTCGGAAAGAGTTTTCTTCGGAAAGCTCAAGGTGCCCTGGAATTTTGAGGGCCGGACGTAAGCAGAATTCGAAAAAAGGGCCTTTACCTACTGTAGTCGGACCGACACGTGATCTCACATGGCGCTTGACCAGAGCTGCGAAAGAGATAAACACCCCGGGGAAACAGAAGATGAGCGAGAAAAATAAGGACAAAGAAAGAAAGAAATAAAGAAACAAGGAGGGGGTGGATTGTGAAAGATAGAAGAAAAAGTGAGAGCCTGCTTTAGTCTCGGCTCACGGTCGACCATAAATACTTCTAGGAACTTCGGAGACGAATGTGCGCCGGGGTTAAGAAAGATTGGGTCTGACCCTGATCAGGTTCGGCTAGATTTAGAGCTGGACCTTTAACTTGTTTTCGTAACGCGAGGAGTAAATAGGAAATGGGCCTCCGTGAAGGGTCTGCAGTGAATCTCCCCAAGTCCGGAATTCTCTTATAAATATTTATAGAAGATTTAGTTATAGGCCTGAAGAAATAAGTCAAATTTTTACGATTTTAAAGCGGCACTTGACTTTGAACCAAAAGAGGTCATTTTTTTACTATAAACGTTACAAAAATTTTTTGGCCTTATTTTTCGAGTTATATGGGACTCATGAGTCCCAT
>CAJFCO010000443.1:456777-467432 GCA_904066015.1 Synergus gifuensis
CTTTCTCTATCAATAGGTTCGTGACTGTTGCTAGAGAGAGAAAGCATGAGCTCGTGGGTCGTAGAGAGGGGGCCGAAAAATCCCACGATCTGGAGACACTGTGTCAGATCTGCTGACACACTTGGTGACAGATCGTAGCTCGGACAAGACGCGTTATCCAGACTCTGCGTGCAATGCATAGTTGTTTCAATAAAGTACCAGTAGAAAAATCGTGCGTATTTCAATATCTGTCGTAACGCAGATTAACCCTTTCCTAACCTAAGTTAAGGGCGGTATTCTCCTAACCATCATCGTTACATTGGTGACCCCGACTAGTAAAAAATTTTCACGATTTCTCAACTGGCACTTTATTGAAACAACTATGCTACGATCAACCAAGTGTGTCAGCAGATCTGACATCTTGGAGTCCGAAGAGTGGGGATAACGGGTGATCCATTAACGAACGTAAAGTATATAAATTGTTAGATGTTAGGCATAATTGGTATAATAATTTTGAGACGCGGAGTATACAAAACGTGATACAGGAAACTCGATGATAAAAATGAACTAGGTTGGATTCCTACATATTGAGTTTGTAGCGTTTGTAGCCTCAGTCAATGACGCACGGAACCTCGCGCGTCTGACAAAAGTCGTACTTTTCTACTCAACAGTCTGGTCGATGTAGTGGATGTAGTGTTGTGTGATTATAGTTCCTCCAGTGTCATAAATGATTTTTAAGAACACAGTGAACGATGTTCGAACGTCTCATGAACTCATATTAGACATTTTAAAATGTGAGTGCAGGGTAGACTAGCAGCTAGATATTGTTGTGAAGAGCGAGTAAGCTTCGCCGCTGACCATGTGATTCGAGCGACTGCCACGATTATAGCTAACTTGTGAACTCGCCTTTGATGATGGCGTCCGACAGAACTTCCGTCCTCACGCTGACGAGCTTCCTTCCGAAGCCGAACACGACTCTTCACTCGAAGTCCGAAGAGTCGTGTTGGATAAAGCAAGACTAATTTTGAACAGTTCTTTAACGATTGAAATACTTTATCGAACTATACCATTTTGTTATCTTGATTTGTTATGATTTTCACTCGATATTTACTGTCTATTTGTTTTTCCGGGAGTGCTTGTGCGTTAATTTAGATTAATAATTAACTTGGAAATAATGGTAAAAGTAAATTCAGTGATATTGTTCTCTCTTAATTTTTCGGAGCACCTGGCATGGTTGTAATATTTAACACAGCTCAGCGCGTGCTTGCAACATGTTCCTTCCGAATTCTAAATTAAATTCATTTGATAAATTTGTTGCTAAAAGTGAATTAAAAACTGTATTACAAACTAATTTGAATTGCTAGTTGTATTCCAAACTAAATATGATGAATTAAACTCCTTAGCGATTCTATGTTACCTACATTGTAAAAAATCCCGATGTAAATTACCAATCGGTTATGAAATACTTTACTATGATTAACGTTGAAATAATACGATTTTATTGTGAACTTGCAACGATTAGCGTTCCTAAAATTATATGCATGATAATCGTGGTAAAGTTCAACCAAACTGTAATGTATAGTGCAATGTAATTTTACAATGTTTCGGTAATTTCAAAAAACGTACAGCGATGCACTTTACCATCAAAGTATAAAAATGCAGACCGAGTGTAAATTTACCAGAATTTTATAATTCCGCTTTGAAATATGCTTAAGGCTGACGGAATTTTTTTAAAAAAAGCTGTCAAAATCTGTGGAGAAGCACAAATCTATCAACTGGATTTGAACTCGAGATTTTGAAGGCACAAAAGGGAAAATTTAGTGTTTTTTGATAGCACCAAATGGAAAGAAGACTTGAACAAACACCCCTGGCTCACCAGTTTTTTGAAAAAACACTTGTAGTCCCGAAAGAGCGCGAGATTATTTCACCCCAAAAAGGACGGACAGTTTAACTCACATGATGGAGAAATGTTGCCATTAGCTGTAATCTGGCGCGCGATTCAAAATCGAATTAAATTAATTTGATTCCCACGCATATTGCAACTAGGTGTTCTCGATCTACTGTCTGGGTGTCCTGACACCCATAACCTCGTGCTTATTGCGTCCCTGGAATCTGAGTTTTTTTACATGAATGTTTTTCAAATTTCATCAGCCTTAATTGTAATTCTCTAAGAGGAAGCTCACTGTTCATGAAATGATCACCATAATCTTGTAATACGTCATACGAAGGAACGCATCCAAATTTCTTGGCAAGGGTTTTATTATAATTTTTTTTATAGCGGGGGTGGAGGATAAAAAAAGAAGAAAGGTATATATATAAAGTTTAGACCCGGATTGGCTTCACTAAGCGCGGGAAGGACTTTCATACCGTGCGAAATAAACGCCACGATGAAAGAAGACCAAGCGAAAGGGCGCGGCACAGTCCGGCCCAAACTGGCTGGTGGTCCAAACCAAAAGTACCGAACCAATGTGTTGTGCTGCATCGCCACGGGCTCACACGCGATTCCCGAGCCTCGCCTTTTAAGCCGGCATAATATCCTTTATCTTTTCCCTTTGTCGACGCTTCTAGTGTCATTTTCATGAATGAAAGTTCTGAAATTAATTTGTAAAAGACGGATTGCGATGATTTTTGTACATTCTCATTAGAGTGTATTAGATTTGTGTAAAATCTAACCATCCCCCCCCCCCCCGTTTTTATCAAATGTCCACGTTCTGTGGACATTTGTCCAGGTGTCACACAGCTTGACAATTTTATTTTTCAAAACTATTAGATATAGTCCCCTTAAAATACATATTAGGATGAGAAAATTTTTACATTCTCATCAGAGAAGGTATTAGATTTGTGTAAAATTTGACCCCCCCAGTTTTTTTTAAATTTTAATCATGGCTAGCAATTAATATCCTGAAAACGATATTAGGAAATAATTTTGTTATTATTTTGTACCATTTTTTATAGCTTTCTCTATGAGGAATAAGCAAAAACACTTTTTGTATTTTGAAATTATTTGAAAATCTTGAAATTCCTTCTGATGTCTTTGATATATTTGAAACTTCTTGAATAAGTTCTCGAAACTATTTACATTTTTTTTTTGAAATTACTAAAAATCCCTTAAATTCACTTAAAATTTCTTGAAATCTTTTAAGATGCCTTGATATCTTTAAAATATTATAAAATCTTTTTAAAATCCTAATTCTTTCCTATTCTAAAAAGATGAAGAGTAACCTAACGCTTTTTCCTTATTGGTCAGATGAAAGTGATGACGCGGTGTATACCGAAAATGGCGCGTGATGCGGGAAATCTTAAATCTTAAATAAAATATTTTAGAGCAAACATCAATAGTAATTAATTTTGAAAACAATCTAACAACTATTATTTTTTAAAACACAAAACAGATGTAGTAATGATTTAGTTTATAGAATACGACATACATTTAAAAAGAAAGTAAATGTGCGCGCGGAGCGTGCGTTTAATCTCGTAATAGATCCTTGGAAATCTTTTAAAATTATTGGAATTTTTTTACTATCATTGAAATTCACTTGAAATATTAAAAACTATTTTTCAATTACTTAAAAATCTTGAAAATCTTCTGAATTATTTTGAAATTACTTTCAAATTCTTTGAAACTAGTTGTTAGTTTTGATTGATATCGAATTGTGGGTGAGATTCTAAATATGAGTTAAAATTAAGTGGAAGGGAAATTACGGTTGAAATAAATAAGTAGAAATGGGTAGGGTTGAATAAGTAATAATACGGTTTATTTATAAAACCACAGATAAAAAAGTTTATAAGGTAGGAGAATTTCGTAAATGACTCAACAGATGCATCTGATTGATCCTTACCGTTACCGTTAATTATAAAAAAGTAACGCCTTACCGTTAGGTGTTAATAAAAAAAAAGTAATTTTTCTGGTAACGCATTACTGTTAAATACTGCGAAACACGCCCCTTGTTTTTATTTGTTTATACTGAAAACGTGGAATTGTGATAAAAGCTTCTATTGTCGCCGACAAACCTTTAATGTTTGGCGTTTCCGAGCGAAAGAGCGGAAACTGCCGTAGGAGTGATGTTTATTGCGCAGAGAATAAGTTTAGATAGTAGATACTAAACTTCTAAAACACCGCATTGCTATGTTCCGGTTGTACAATTCGTTTTTTTTCAAAATAAAAGAGTTCAAAATCTTGGGATGCCCACTAGAAACATGTTCACTTCAATTTTCTGAAATTTCATAAAAATTCTTGAAATTCTTGTCAATTTACTGCATTTAGGTGTTGTGACGTAAAAGCCAGTATCACTCATCCAAAAAAGCTCTATCCCAATCTATCCTTTGTTTAATCATCACTATCTTTTTCAGTCTCTTTGTTAAATCAATAATTTATATCTTAAATCTCATTTATTTCTTGTCTATCCATCTCTATCCCTTTCAATCTCTTTGTAAGTATAATCAATAACCTATATTGAAATAAATCAGGGTGGCCACATGTCAGGAAAGTCAGGGAAATGTCAGGGAAATGCGAGTAGTTGTCAGGGAAAATAGAAATTGATATTTATGCTATTTATAACTATTTTATTTATGTCGTATTGCATATGTAGGTTTTATAGTTTATTTAACAGATTTTACAAACTTTCCAAGGATTTCTAAGGATTATAAAGAATTTCCAGGCATTCTTTGAAATTCTTTGGGCTTTTAATGATTTGAAGAGATTTTCAATAATTTTAAAAGATTTTAAGAGGTTTCTAGGAATTTAAAGGGATTGCAAAGGATTTATATAATATTTAAAAGACTTAGTGAAATTTTAAAGGACTTCATGAAATTTTATGATTTTTAATAAAGTTTAGGGAATTCAAAGAATTTTAAGGAATTTTAAAGTTCCTTGTAGAGTTTTAAACGATTTTAAAAAGCTTGTAAGAATTTTAAGAAATTTTGATTTTTTAAAGTAATTTTAAGAGTTTTTAATGATCCTCATGGAAATTTAAAGGACTTCATGAGATTTTTAAAAGATTTTGTGAAATTTTACAAAATTTTAAGAGATTTTTACGTATTTTAAAAGATTTAAAAGCTTTTCATGGAATTATAACGGATTTTAAGAAACTTGGAAGAGTTTTAAGAAATTTTAAGGGATTATAAATATTCTCGTGGAATTTTAAAGAATTTTGAAGGGCTTGTAACAATTTTAAGAAATTTTGATTTTTTTAAAGTGATTTTAGAGGATATGATTGAAATTTTAATTTTAAAGAATCTCACAAGATTTTAATTATTTATAAAAGATTTTGTAGAATTTTTTAGAATTTCAAGAGGTTTTCAGGAATTTTAAGAGATCTTTACGTATTTTAAAAGGTTTTAAAGTTTTTCGTGGAATTTTAAAGTATTTTAAGAAGCTTGTAAAAATTTTAAGAACTTTTTACATTTTTAAAATGATTTTAAGGAATTTAAATATTCTTCATGGAATTAATAAAAAATTTCAAAAATTATTTTTGATTTTTGAAGTATTTTGTGAAGTTTTTGTTTCCAAGAATTTTTATTTAGAGATTTTAATGTATTTTAGGGAATTTCAAGTTCCTTATTGAATTTTGAAGTATTTCACAAGATTTATATGATTCGTAAAAAAATTTTATGAAATTGTAAAGGATTTCATGGAATTTTAATACATTTCATTAAGTGTCCAATAATTTTAAGAGATTTTGACGCATTTTAAGAGACATTAAATTTCCTCGTGGAATTTTTAAATATTTCAAGAGATTTTTAAAAGGTTTGAAGTTTTTGGACGAATTTGAAGTATTTCAAATGATTTTAAGGAATTTTAAAACAATTTGTGAAGATTTAAGGGCTTTCATGAAATATTAACAAATTTGAAGAGATTTCACCGAATTTTCAAATGTTTCTAGGAATTTCAAGGAATTTTAATGAATTTTAAGAGACTTCCAAGTTTGTCTTGAATTTTAGAGATTTTTACAAATTTTAAGTATTTTGAAGTGATTTCAAAATATTTAAAGTGATATACGAAATTTTAAAAAAATTTCAATAGTATTTTTATTGAAAATTTGTTCGCATTTTTAATACTTTTATGTCAGGGAAATTTGTCTTAAAGTCAGAAAAAAGTCAGGGAAATGTCAGGGAAATGAAAAAATTGAATCTTGTGGCCTCCCTGTGAATAGACTTGAAAGTCTTCAAGTCTATATACTTCAAGAGCGATAGAGAAGGATTGAAATTATTATACGCGAATAGATGTGGATATAAAGGTATGGATTGAAAAGGATAGACTTCATAGTACATTGAAAAAAGAATAGAAAAGGATTGAGTTGACTAGATTAAGGATAGACACGGATAGAAAAATGTAGTGATTAAAAAGACTTGGTAATACACTTCAAAAAAGATAGGAAAGAATTGAAAAGACTTTACAAGGATAGAGATGGATATTGGTAAAGATTAAAATGGATAGACTTGGTTATATACTTCAAAAGAAATAGGAAACGATTGAAAATGCTATACAAGGATAGACAAGGATATTGGTAAAGATTGAAATGGATAGACTTGGTTATATACTTCAAGAGAGATAGGAGAGGATTGAAAAGATATAGAGAGGGATAGAGAGGGATGTTGGTAAAGATTTAAATTGATAGACTTGGTTTTATACTTCAAGAGAGATAGAGAAAGATTGAAATTATTATATGTGGATAAATGTGGATATAAGGGTATGGATTGAAAAGGATAGACTTCCTATTAGATTTAAAAAAGAATAGAAAAGGATTGAGTTAACTAGATAAAGGATAGACACGGATAGAAATATGTAGGGATTGAAAAGACTTGGTAATACACTTCAAGAGAGATCGTAAAGGATTGAAATGATTATACAAGGATAGATATAGATAGGAAGATAAATAATGAAATGGATAGACTTAATAGTATGCTATAAAAAAGGATAGAAAAAGATTGAGATGATTATATTAAAATTAGACATGGACAGAAATGTAATGATAGAAAAAGATAGGTTTGGTAATATACTTAAAGTGAGATAGGGAGGGATTGAAAAGACTATATAAGGTTAGAGATAGTTAGGAATGGTAAAGATTGAAATTGATAGATTTGGTTATATACTTCAAGAGAGATAGAGAAAGATTCAAATTATTATACGTGGATAGAAGTGGATATAAAGGTATGGATTGAAAAGGATAAGCTTCCCAATAGATAGTAAAAAGGATTGAAAAAGGTTGAGATGATTATATTAAGGATAGACATGGATAGAAATGTAGTGATTGAAAGGGATAGACTTGGTAATACACTTTAAGCGAAATATGAAAGGATTGAAAAGACGATAAAAGAATAGCGATGGATAAGAATGGTAAAGATTGAAATGGATAGACTTGGTTGTATACTTCAAGAGAGATAGAGAAGGATTGAAATTATTCTACGCGAATAGATGTGTTTATAAATGTATGGATTAAAAAGGATAGACTTCCTAGTAGATTGAAAAATGAATAGGAAAGGATTGACATTATTAGATTAAGGATAGACACGGATAGAAATATGTAGTGATTGAAAAGACTTGGTAATACACTTCAAGAGAGATAGGAAAGGATTGAAAAGACTATATGTACAAGGATAGAGAGGGATATTGGTCAAGATTTAAATTGATAGACTTGGTTTTATACTTCAAGAGAGATAGTGAAGGATTGAAATTATTATACGTGGATAGATTTGGATATAAAAGTATGGATTGAAAAGGATAGGCTTCCCAGTAGATTGTAAAAAGGATTGAAAAAGGTTGATATGACTACATATATTAAGGATAGAAATGTATAGAAATTTGATGATTGAAAGGGATAGACTTGGTAATACACTTCAAGAGAAATAGGAAAGGATTGAAAACACGAAAAATGAATAGCGAGGGATAAGAATGGTAAAGATTGAAATGGAGAGACTTGGTAGTATACTTAGAGAAAGATAGAAAAAGATTGAAATGATATACAAGGATAGATGTGGATAGATTAGTAGAGATTGAAAAGGATAAGCGTGTAAAAGAGATAAGTAAGGATTCAAATGATTGGACCAGGAATAGACATGGATAGAATGTAGGGATTGAAAAAGATAGACGCTGCAATAGATTGTGAAAGGGATAGAAAAAGATTGGTGTGGATAGATGGAGAATAAAGAAAGATTATCGTGGATAAATGGAAGATAGGAAATTATTGACGAAGATAAATGAAGGATATTAAAAGATAGAAATATGGAGATTCAAAAGAAAAGAGATTATTGTAGATAAAAAAAAGCACGCTTAGTGCGCAACCTTGAGCTCGATCTGAGAGCACTGCTGTCAATCATCAACATCATCACGAAACCCTTTGAATTGCATAATAATTTGAAAGGCTAAACTGCAAAGAGATTTCGCACCTAGTTTCCGCCATTTCTGTCGGAACTCATTTTAGAAAGGGTTCCTGGCGTTATCGAGTTATTCCTCGGTCCCCATCCCTTCTTTCCCTTCTTAACAATTTAACTCTCCCTTTTGGGCCTCCTCTTGGCTCACATCCGCGAAGCCGGCATGGAATGCGGTCCTACGGGCCCATGGGGTTGCGTGGTTCTGTGGATGTGCAAAACAGGGGCGTAGTCCCGAATTTTTGCTCGAGCCAAATTGTGCCTGATCCGAGGCCGTTACCTCGAATACGAAATCACAATGAAGAATGTAAGGAATAATGTAATGGCGTTTACTTGGAATACCTGCAATTAACTTGATGTTTAATCAGCGCAGCTGTGTAAGATTTGCGTTGTGAGAGATGGGGGGGTTTAGAGTTGGGAGATCGATTTACGGCCCTGGTGCGAAGCCGGGAAAAAGGACCGACTCTTCGTGAGGTGAGTAAAAGGAGATTTCACTCTCTCTGGTCCTTCAGACCAGCCCTCTGCGAATTCTCTCGCCGACAAATACACACACACATACACATAATATCTCTCTCTCTTCCATTCTTTCTTTCTATCTTTCGACAGGGCCGTCATCCGAGACTGAGTTAGAAATTTTCGAAATCATTAGAAAGAGAGAATTGCTGTGATGAAAATTTAAACGCAGAGAATAACAAGAATGTACGATGATGGATTGTAATCTTGCAAGCTTGACTTTTGGTACTCTTCCCTGTTGGAAGTAAAAAGATAGAAAGTCTATCTATTTGAATCTTTTTCAATCTTCAGGAATGAAATAGAAAGGAAAAATTAATACAAATGTATCCATCCCTATCCATGATAATCTATTTCTATCTCTTTTTTAATCCACATTAATCTACAATAATCGAAGTATCCTTCGTCTATCTTCGCCAATAATTTCCTATCTTCCACTATCCAAAATAATCTTTCTTTATTCTCCATCCATCCACAACAATCTTTTTCTATCCCTTTCGCAATCTATTTCAGCGCCTATCCTTTTCAATCCTTATTTTCCAATGCATTTCTATCCCTGGTCCAATCATTTGAATCCTTACTTATCTCTTTTACACGCTTATCCTTTTCAATCTTTACCATTCTTATCCATCGCTATACTTTTATCGTCTTTTCAATCCTTTCATATTTCTCTTAAAGTGAATTACCAAGTCTATCCCTTTCAATCACTACATTTCTATCCATGTCTATCCTTAATATAATCATCACAACCTTTTTCAATCCTTTTCAAAATCTACTGGGAAGCCTAAGCTTTTCAATCCATACCTTTATATCCACATCTATCCGCATATAATTATTTCAATCCTTCTCTATCTCTCTTGAAGTATAAAACCAAGTCTATCAATTTAAATCATTATCAATATCCCTCTCTATCCTTGTATAGTCTTTTCAATCATTTCCTATCTCTCTTGAAGTGTATTACCAAGTATTTACAATCACTACATATTTCTATCCGTGTCTATCCTTAATCTAATATTGTCAATCCTTTTCTATTCTTTTTTCAATCTACTAGGAAGTCTATCCTTTTTAATCCATACATTTATAAACACATCTATTGGCGTAGAATAATTTCAATCCTCCTCTATCTCTCTTGAAGTATACAACCAAGTCTATGCATTTCAATCTTTACCATTCTTATCCATCGCTATCCTTTTATCGTCTTTTCAGTCCTTTCACTTTCTTAAAGTGTATTACCAAGTCTATCCCTTTCAATCACTACATTTCTATCCATGTCTATCCTTAATATAATCATCACAACCTTTTTCAATCCTTTTTACAATCTACTGGGAAGTCTATCCTTTTCAATCCATACCTCTATATCCACATCTATCCGCGTATAATTATTTCAATCCTTCTCTATCTCTCTTGAAGTATACAACCAAGTCTATTCATTTCAATCTTTACCATTCTTATCCATCGCTATCCTTTTATAGTATTTTCAATCCTTTCCTATCTCTCTTGAAGTTTATTACCAAGTCTATCCCTTTCAATCACTACGTTTCTATCCATGTCTATCCTGAATAAAATCATCAACATTTTCCAATCCTTTTGCTTCCTCGTAGAGTAAGCTTTGTAGTGTTGACAAAATCCAGTTTCCTAAAAAAGGTTTGTTTAAACATATTTTAAGGGCAATATATCTAGCATGATGTCCTGGAAAATTGTCCGGGTGTGTGTGTGTGTGTGTGTGTGTGTGTGTGTGTGTGTGTGTGTGTGTGTGTGTGTGTGTGTGTGTGTGTGTGTGTGTGTGTGTGTGTGTGTGT
>CAJFCO010000443.1:485500-495719 GCA_904066015.1 Synergus gifuensis
TACGCCATATTTGTTTCCTCCCATTTCCATGGCGCATCACTCCCGTGTCTGAACGTTTCTTAATATAATAAGGTTGTATGTAAAAATATCGATCTCTAGTAAAATTTTTTAAAATATGAACCATATTTAAATAGAATGATTATTTATATGCATAAACCAAACGACATTGCTAACTTGAAAAATTACTTAAATACACTCGACGTTCCCAATAGTAAAGTTCCCAATAGTAAAGGAGTTCCGTTCTCAATAGTAAAGAGCGCAACTCGTAATAAGCACTTGATACCACTGCTCATGTGTTGCGTTTGGCATCTGATTGGCTGCTATTCGGGCGCAGGTTAAAATACTAAAAATAGTATTTGATTTGCAATACGTATGCGCAATTGATGTGACTATAGAGAAAAGGAATTTCTTTACTATTGGGAACATCAAGTGTAAATGCAGGCAAGAGCGGCGATCAAGAAAACTCAACTCGCGCATCTCCCTCCATTCAGCTGTACCCTCACCCACGACTTCCCGCGCAGCCCTTGGGCCTTCAACTACCCTGTTGAAAGTAAAAAGATAGAAAGTCTATCTATTTGAATCTATTTCAATCTTCAGGATTGAAATAGAAAGGAAAAATGAATACAAATTTATCCATCCCTATCCATGCCAATCTATCTCTATCTGTTTTTTAATCTACAATAATCTCTTTCCTTTTGAAACTTAATATTATTCTCTTTCAGTATCTTTCGCCTATCTTCGCCAATAATTTCCTATCCTACATCTATCCACGATAATCTTTCTCTATTCTCCGTCTATCCACACCAATCTTTTTCTATCCATTTTGCAAAATCCATTTGTCAAAAAATGTACAATTATATGCATGTTACCTAAATAAACCTGCATTAGCTGTATCTTATAAAAAAATTCCTGAAAATAGCCCTCTTTTTTGTCGAATTAACCTTATCCCCCCTTTAAATCATGAAAAAAAATATATATCGAATTATAAGTACCAGAATTTTTAAATTTCTGGAATGGAAATTTAATAAAATGTAAAATTTTTAAATTATAAAATTAACAAATTATTTGTAGGTAAATTAATTATTCGAACAATGTAATAACTTTAATTATTAATTAAACAATTTTATAAATCGTTCAATTTCGATTTCAGCAATCTGAAAATTCAAGAACTTGTAATTCGTTTATACGTATTTATTATTTATTATTTATTTATTATTTTATTGTATTTATTTTTTCGGTAATTGTTGCTTCCCCCGCTCACACCCCGCAAACCCTAAAACAGGGAATGAGTGAACCGCCATGTTTGTTGTTGTCGACTTGTCGAACTTATCGATTGTCAACGGTTGGTTTATTGATTTGCTTGCTTTGAGGTTATGTTCTAGTGGTTTTAAATAAAAATGCCACATAATAATCACACTTTCATGGAAGAAAGCAAAGGAAAAACAAATAGAAATTCATAAATATTATTCTAATAATTATTTATGATTAATTAATTATTTATTTCTATTTGTTTTTTCATTGTTTTCTTCATCTTCTTTAATTTCTCAATTTAATTATCTAAAAACCACGAAGTAGTATAAGGAGACCCAACGCCATGTATTAGACTTGGCCCCCAAATCACAGTCCCTCTTCCTCGGATTTTCATGTTTTTAGCTACGAGAGCGCCCCTTTCATGAAAAATCGCAACTACGAAGTGTCGTCTGCTGTGGAGTGCGTCTATAGTGTTTTTGAGGTTAGGTTTCCCTGTGTATACGGTCATCACAAATCCAGAAGGTGTAATTTAATTAATTAATTGTAATGTTATCTAAACATTAATGTAATGTTATCTATATATATAAATGTATATTTACCATTAATTATGTTATTATATATACCGCAAATGGTATAGGAGATCGGAGGAAAGATCAGGTTTTCGAGGGATTTAAATTTATTAATCTTATTTAATGCAAGCCTTCTTACTGGGAAAAATGATAACATAATTATATAATTTAAAATTTCAACGAAAAAGTGAATATTAAATAATAATAATAAATAATAAAAGTAAATATATAATATATTATTCTTTTAGGATTTAAAGAAGTTACTTATTTATTTTTCAAACTATTTTATGTCATCTTGCAATACTTACCGTGCGTGGTGAGAAAAAACTTAGTTTCCGTCCATCTCGCTCTATTTGAGCCTTAGTACCCGAATCACAATCTTTAAAAAAACAAATCGGCATATTCACGAAAAAAATTTAAATTTTATTCATTTAAAAAAACATTAAAACAACCACAACATATAATATTGCAAAAAGCACAGTTTAGGTTATATTTTTGAATTTGAACTTTTCTTCGTAATTCTTTCATTTGCCATGCGTGGCGCTCTCGTCGCTAAAAAAATGAAAATCCGAGGAAGAGGGACCGTGTTTGTGGGCTGCTTTTCAGCTGCCAAAAGCACAGGCGTTGGGTCTCCTTATACTACTTCGTGCTAAAAACTATCTAGAAGTAATGTGACGTCATCGAATATCTTATCTTAGGGTTCTGTGGCTACGCTAGATGTCGCCTATAACCGATCATTTAGAAAGCATTGAGTGTCCATGCATCCCCTGATCTATATATTCTTACATCCATGGTTCTGGCTGCCGCATGCCGGTCCCGGTCTCAGGGTACAACGTCTACGATCGAAAATGGTTCCCAGTTTTAATGCTAAACATCACTTTTTTAAGATAAGAAAAGAAAATGATTCGATAAAATGCAAATCGTCAAAAAATTGGATTATATTCTATTTCGTCATGCTGATATACATATATTTATACGTCATATATATGATACAATATATTTATAATATATTTTATTATATATATATATATTGTATAGAATATAATATAATATATTTTTAATATATATTTATTATATATGTATACGCCATGGAAAAAGGGAACGAAATAAATCATTTTTTTGCAAAAAGTATATTTTAAAAACTAATTTGTAACTAAAAAAATAATATCAGTGAAAAAAAAAACAGTAAATTTACGTTTTCTTTTAGAATAATTTTGTAGACCCTTCATTCCTACAATTTACAAACATCGGGGTCAGTACTCGTGTTTCAGTAATAGGTATAGGTCTATCCTATCCTTGAAAATAAAAAATCAATGAACATATCACATACGTGGTAAAACTGAATTATATACTTCGGCCACGTATCCTAGTCAATAGATCGATCTCAGCAATTTACAAACACTGCTCCGCAGTGACACGTTTTCATTAATACAGAAACAATCTGAAAGTGTCACCGGCGAGAAATGTTTCTAAAAAATTCGAGTTTTATACATGTTTCTATTCGTTACTATTAATCATTTAAAACTTTAAATTTATAAAGTCGGAAAATAAAAAAAATGCTAGCACGAGAAGATTCGAAAAGGGCAGTTTTAGAATTAGAAAAAAAATTGGTCTTCGCTTCTTTTGTTTATTCAATTTTCGGGATTGGAAATATTAACTACCGAGGTGTGAATTATCTAAAATTAACTCTTTTATTACGTTTGTTTCAAGTTATAGTGTTTCTTGTCAATTTCACATTTGAATTTCGCGCCTATAAAGACAACACAAGTAGTCTTATCTCTCGATTAGTGACCTTCATATTCACATGGGCGGATTTCATGAAATTAATTTGTATCTGCTTTCGAGGTGTTCTTCGACCCAACGCGGTGAAAAATTTGATCCAAGATATTGTCAAAATGGAGAAAAGTATCCGAGAGTTTAGCAGTGGCAAAAAAAAACGCAGCATTTGGTTTTATAGGTACAGGTTTATGAATGGATAATATTACAAGCCTAATTTTTTCGTTTTCCAGAACAGTACCGAGAAGGTGACATTGAAATAAATTACCGCCCAATTTTTTAGTTTACGAGAATTTGTAACTTTTTTATACACCATTTTAGCATTTTATCTTCAATACTTTTCGAATGATTAGAATTTTTTGGGTCCTTTCGAATTCATTTTAACACTTTAGTTTGATTGATATGAATTATTTTGAATTAATTTATTTCAATTTGATTTTAAATATTTGAATTTTTTCAAATTATTTTGAAGACATGGGATTTCTTGAATTTTTCTGATTCCGTTTGATTCATTTGGTGGAATTTTCGATTCTTTTGGATCAGTTAAATTTTAAAAGAAATTTTTGAATTTACAAAATTTTGAAAATTATATTGAATTATTTTAGTCCCTTCAATTTAAATGGATTCTTTAAATTTTTTCAAATTCTTTTAAATCCACCTTAATTTTTTTAAATTTACGATTAACTCTTTTCAATTTATTTGAATTTGCCTTAAAAACTTTTAAATCCCTTTGAATCCATTTCTAGTACTTTTATTTATTTATATTTTTTTGAAAAAAAAAATTTTTGATTGAATTATTTCGTTTTTCTATAGTTGCGTTAAATTCTTTTGAATCAACCTTGAATTCTTTGAAATTATTTACAATTCTTTTGATTTCTTTTGAATTTCTTTCAATTCTATCGCAATACTAAATAAATAAAAAATCTAGATTTTTTTAGAATCTTTTAAATTTTATTGAATTCTTTGGATTTTTATTCTGGAATTGTTTTTCATTTGATAGAATTACTTTGATCATTTTAAAATTGATTTAAATTCTTTTGAATGAACAGAGAAAAATTTTTTGAAATTCTCTTGTATTCTCTAAAATTCTTCTAAATTTTTTTGAATCATTTTCGATTCTTTAGATTCTTTCAAATTATTCTTAAAAAATTAATTACTTTTAATTGCATATTTTTAATTCCTAATCTCTGATATAAAAGATACTCAAAAAATTAAAACTCATGAATGCTTCAAAAAATAAGTAAATTTCCGTAGCCTTCTCGATCTCATTATTCGATTATAAATTTTTATCTCATCTCGAATCTAAGAACTCTTTTTACAGGGGAATATTTTGTGCAAATGCCTGGGTCCCAATTATCGTCTCTGCAAGTCACATAATCAACCGGATTGGCAAACCAGGAGTTCCAATTTCCGAGATTTTCCAAATTTTCAACCGCTTTGGATTGGTTCTGATGCACTCCTCATTTTGCACCTTCGCACTGGTGATTTATTTGCAACTGAGGGACATAAACAACCAGTACAAAAAGTTAAAAAGCTTTCACCTGTCTCTTGCCCAGAGAGTCTGCTTTTTAAGAGTAGCAGTTGAGAGACACAGCCTTATAACGAATGAATGGAATCAGCTGATCGATATTTATGAGCCATATTTGTTTTTCGAAATGGTTTCGGTGACTGCAGTGGCACTCAGCGGCCTACATCTGCTTTACAATTTTATTAATCCTGGAAAAATCTCTCCAAACGACGCTTTACCCTCACATCAAATTTTTCTTGCTATTGAAATTAGCTGCGAAATCCTAATTATTTCCAAACTTTGTACCACAGTGATAAACGAGGTTCGCCAATTTTTTATTTTTATTAACTCTATTTTGGGTCTTAGACTTCAAAATTAATTTTTAAGGCAAAAAAATAATGAAATTCAATACTTTTTTCTGCCGGACCTAAAAGAGATAGAAATCCTATTCCTTCCTATCTCCTTCTATTTCTAAAATGGGAAGATGAAGATTGTTTATACATTTTTATCTCTCGCCTATCTCTGTCTATCCCATTCTATGATATCAATCTCTTCTTTTCTATTCTTTTCTATCTCCCCTGTTGGAAGTAAAAAGATAGAAATGGATAGAAATTTTTGGACAGAAAAGTTTAGAGATATTCTATCCCTCCAAAGTTTTGCATTCATAATTTGCATCCATCAAACGCTATCTTTTCTATCTTTGTGTATATCCATCGTTTTCACTAAGCTCTATCTTCTCCTATCTGTTTCTATCCATCCCAAAAATTTCTATCCATTTTCTCTATCTTTTTCTATCCTTCAGTCTATCTCTTCCCAAAAAATTTGAATATCTTTCTATCTCCCATTTTCAATTTTTTTCTATCCTTAGTTTAAACTTATTAATTTTCAAATATTGAAAATGCATAATTATATTTTAAATACAATATTTTGTACATAAATATTTTCGCTGTCCAATGTTTAGTCCACTGAGCTAACGAAGGATTTAGACGTTGTGTTGTAAAAATCAGTATCACTCATCCAAAAAAGCTCTATCCCAATCTATCCCTTCTTTAATCATCTCTATATTTTTCAATCTCTTTGTTAATTCTATAACTTATATCATCAATCTCATTTATTTCTCGTCTATCCATCTCTATCCCTTTAAATCTCTTTGTCAGTATAATCACCAACCTACATTGAAATGGATAGATTTCATAGTATACTTCAAGAGCGATAAAGAAGGATTGAAATTATTATACGCGAATAGATGTGGATATAAAGGTATGGATTGAAAAGGATAAACTTCCTAGTAGATTGAGAAAAGAATAGAAAAGGATTCAGATTATTAGATTAAGGATGGACTCGGATAGAAATGTATTGATTGAACAGACTTGGTAATACACTTCAAAAGAGATAGGAAATGATTGAAAATACTATACAAGGATAGAGAGGGATATTGGTAAAGATTGAAATGGTAAGACTTGGTTGTATACTTCAAGAGAGATAGAGAAGGATTGAAATTATTATACGTGGTTAGATGTTAATATAAAAGTATGGATTGAAAATAATAGGCTTCACAGTAGATTGTAAACTAGCTGTGAAGTTGTATCAACTTTTGTGCTCATTCAATGAACACTTTGCTTCCTGTAAGCAAATATGATTTGCTTCCTCATAGAGGAAGCATCAAGTATTCTTTACATCAGCATTAAATTTTGATTATTTGAAAAGTTATATTCCAAAAATTCATTTTCGAAAATTACAATAAAGCATAACTTTCTTATTTTTCAATGAAATGCATTAATCTTATAGGTGAATCGATTCGTCTCGACGCAAGGAACCTTTATTTTCCTTACGTCAAGTCAATATTTTGATTATTTGAAAAGTTATAGTCGAAAAATTAATTTTTGAAAATACAATTAACCATAACATCCTTATTTTTTAATGAAATGCATTAATGATATAGATCAATCGATTCGTCTCGACACAAGGAATCTTTATTTTCCGTACATCAGCTTTCAATTTTGAATATTTGAGAAGTTATAGTGCAAAAATGAATTTTACGAAAATTATAAATAACCATAACTTCTTTAATTTTCAGCTAAATGCATTAATCATACAGGTCAATCGATTCGTCTTGACACAAGGAATCTTTAATTTCCTTACACGAGCTTTGAATTTTGATTATTTAAGAAGTTATAGTAGAAAAATAAATTTTTAAAAAATTTTAAAAGTACATAAAACTTGTAAAATTAAATATTTTTTTAAACCCTTATGATAGAATTAAGGTTTTATAGGGTGGAAGAAGTGTGCCAAATTTCATTCATTTCTATACACACGTTCTAGAGATATGCTGGGAACAAAAAAAAGGGACACACACACACACACACAATTTTTCAGTACATCATACTAGATATATTCCAATTAAAATTTATAAAAAAAAACCTTTTTTTAGAAAATGGATTTTGTCACGAATACAAAGCTTCCTCTATGAGGAAGCAAAATGATTGAAAAAAGGTTAAGATGATTATATTAAAGATAGACATCGATAGATGTGATATAAAGGTATGGATTGAAAAGGATAGACTTCCTAGTAGATTGAAAAAAGAATAGAAAAGGATTGAGATTATTAGATTAAGGATAGACATGGATAGAGATGTATTGACTGAACAGACTAGGTATTACACTTCAAAAGATAGAGGAAAGGATTGAAATGGATAGATTTGGTTATATACTTCAAGAGACATAGATAAAGATTGAAATTATTATACGTGGTTAGATGTTGATATAAAAGTATGGATTGAAAAGAATATTCTTCCCAGTAGATTGTAAAAAGGATTGAAAAATGTTGAGATGATTATATTAAGGATAGACATCGATAGAAATGTAGTGATTGAAAGGGATAGACTTGGTAATATTCTTCAGGAGAGATAGAAAAAGATTGAAATGATTATACAAGGATAGATATGGATAGATTAGTAGAGATTGAAAAGGATAAGCATGTAAAAGAGATAAGTAAGGATTCAAAGGATTAGACCAGGGATTCACATTGATAGGAAAGTAGGGATTGAAAAAGATAGGCGCTGCAGTAGATTCCGAAAGGGATAGAGAAACATTGGTGTGGATAGACGGAGAATAAAGAAAGAATTAGTGTGGATAGATGGAGGATGGGAAATTATTGGCGAAGATGGACGAAGGATATAGAAAAATAGAAATATTGAGATTTAAAAGGAAAGAGATTATTGCAAATTAAAGATGAGATAGAAATAGATTGTTATGGATAGGGTTGGATACATTTGGATTCAATTTTCCTTTCTATTTCAATCCTCACTCCTCTATCTCTTTCTATTCTTTGTATATATCTGGCTATCTTTTACTTTATCCTTGTCAATCATAATTCGCTCCTATCTCTTTCAATCCCCACTTGTCTACTCCTTCCTATTTCTCGCCTATTCTTGTGTATCCCTATCTATCTTCTTGAAAATCTCAACTAGTTTCTATTCCTTTCAATTTCCTGTTCTCTTATCCTTTTGTATCTGTATTGTAATTTTCTATCGCCTATTGCAATGTATCTCTTTTTATCTCTTTGTTACTCAAAATTGCTTATTTCTTTAAATCGTTACTTGCTATGTAACTTTCTATCTCCCTCCTATTCCTGTCTATCTCTTTCTACCTCCTTTTCAATTTTTTTTCAGTCTCTTTCTATCACCTTGTCAATCTCAATTTTTTGCTTTCTCTTTCAATTCTCAATTCTCTATTCCTTCCTATCCCACGCCTATTCTTTTATATCCCTTATAGGATGATATAAAGGTGGAAAGAGGTAGAGTGCGACTGGGGTGATAGTAAAAATATTTAAGCATCATTGAAATTGAACCCACTTAGAAAATATGAAAATGTAATAATTGTTTCTTTTCTCAGAGTTACAAAAGAGGAATAATTTCTGAGGAGGCTACTTTAAAAACAACGCCTCTCTTCCTACTTGAATCACCTATTGGATTCAAGGACGTGAAACTGCAAAGATTGTCATGCAAGCTATATGGATATTTTACGCTAAACAATGAATTGTTAATTATGGTAATTAACGGATTATTACTAAGTTAAACGGAAATTAAACAAACTTGAGTAAAAATTAACTAATGAGTTTTATTTTTACAGGTTTCATCGTGTCTCTTCTTTTACTGCCTAATGTTATTATTCTGGCCTTAATTTTCGTTTTTCTTTTAATGAGAATCTTTTAATGAAAGTGTTGTGGAGAAATTAGGTTTTTGCTTCTTCATAGAGGAAGCTTTGTTTTTTAAATTGTGATAAGAATTGAGTTGACGTGCGTTGTATGTATAAAATGTTTCATACACCTAGCAATGTATAAATTAGTTTCTAGAAATATATTTCTAATTCTTATTCTATTTTGGAATAGATATATACGTTCAGAATACTGAATATATAAAGCTTCTAGGAAATTATTTTCTTATCTTTGATAAAATTTAAATCACGTTCCTGTTCTTCTGACGCTAAAGGCATACATATTTGTAATTTATAAATTCATACGGACCCAAAACAGCGATTAATTATTTCATGGCGCTGTTACCGAAGACATATCGTTTTAACAGGACGAAGATGATCGAGTGGCACGAGCACATTAATATCTCGCCCCCAGGGCCGCTTCTAATCAAGTCTAATAATTCTAATATTCAATACAAGTTTCTTTATCTTTATCAAATATAAATATCAGTCCCAAAATATAAAAACCCTCAAATATATCCTATATGACGAACAATAACGACTAAAAATATGAGACTAAAAAAAACCCAATATGTAAGACATCAAAACAATCCTTAAGATTTGAGTCCAAAAAATCTGGGTCTTAAAATCAAAAGTAGCAAAAATTGAAAACCGAAAAAATAAGGCGCAACAAAAAAGGTCCTTTAGGATCCGCAAGTAAGACAAATATAAGGTCATCCAGGTGTAAGACTCAAAATAAGACTTAAAAATATAGGGCCCACCATAAAACCCAAAATACTGGATCAAAACCATAAGTGATAAGTCCCAAATATCTTTCAAAGTATAAAGTGTAAAGTGTCCAGATGAGATAAGATAAGATAAGATAAGATAAGATAAGATAAGATAAGATAAGATAAGATAA
>CAJFCO010000443.1:526439-539849 GCA_904066015.1 Synergus gifuensis
TTTACATTCTCATCAGAGAGAATGTATTAGATTTTTGTAAAATTTGACTCCCTTGTCAAATGTCCACGTTTTATGACCCACTGAACTTGAAAAACATGTTTATATGAATGTGTCTATCTGTCTGACTGTAGATTTTAGTTTGTTAGCACGATAACTTTCGAAAAAAATGCCAGATTGGATTGGCTTTTGATATACACGTTTAGTGTCCTAAAATGAAGTCAAGTTCATTAACCAGCCATTTTGAATAAAAATTCAAAAACTTGGAGCATTTTGAAAATTTTTGAATCCACTTTTTTTTTTAATTTACAAATTCTATGGACGGATATTCATAGTATACGAAAAGTCTAACAATTTATCTTTATGACTGTTCTATAAAAAACAATTTGTCAATAGGGTTGTTTCCAAAGTTAGATATCAGTTATCCAATGAATGGATCTTATAGTTTATAATATATTTATACATATAATATATATATATGGACTCATTGGCGGAGGCTTCAAAAAGTTGAATTATTCAAAAACCTGAAAAGTGAGAATATTTTACAGTGATTCATACAGGTAACTTTATAGAAAAAGCAGGATATTGAATTGTAATTCATATTTATTGTACAAATATATTCAAATATGCTTAAAAAAAATTAGTTTGCATAATCTTTACAAAAATGAGTACGGTGCTTTTCGCAAACTGCTGCAGGACGCACAACAGTAAAATGTTTTTCTTTCACTTCTATAACTGCAAAAATAGTACCGTTTGCGTTTTTCCATCTTATCAACTCTATTTTAGGGTTGTTGATTCACTCCAAGGATTTCGAAAATTAAATTTTCAATATTCTTACGCAGATTACGGATTTTTACAGAATCAATTAGGGTAGATTCTCGATGTGCACCACTATATTCTTTTTTTTTCTCTGAAAAACTGTTCAGAATTACATAAAAACTTTTTTTTTGCTCATACAAATACGAAAAAATAAAAATAAAAGAAAAAAAAATCTTCACTAATTCGCGAAAACACTAATGCGGTTTACCATGTCTAATTACCCACACAATTTCTTCGAACGAAAGAAATTTCAAAAATAAAAATTAGCTATAAATGAATGAGGACAAGGGAGGAAATCACGTGACCTCTTTTTTCCTATAGCGCTAAAGATGTGACTTTCACGTACCTCGAGATGGTACTACAAGTTATAATCTCTTCGAAAGAGGTTCTTCGTATAATTACGATTGAACTTCACTTACAGGTAAGTTCGTTTAATCGTTTAATTGACCATATCAAGAACTTTGAAATGGTGTATCATTATTATTATCATTATTGCTTTATAACCTCTACGTTTGTATTCCGCGTGTAGTTATAAGAAAACACTTTTTGTTTATATTACTTCGGTGGTTTCGACCAACAAAAAACTTTTGGTAAAACGAGCTAAGAAAAATTGAATTATTTATTGTAACTTAGAATTAAATGTTTAAAAAGTTATAAATCAATAAGTAAAAAATTGGCCAACTAGCCCCGGTCTCCCCTATATTAGGTGTACAATCATATACCTATATGGATTTTTTCAATTGATTTATTGATTTGGTGGTCGTGGCAAGGGCTGAGGTTGATTGTATAGTAAGTGCGTCGGATAAATTACAGCAACTTGTTGAATACCATGCCGATCTTTCTGCTTTACATATGTAATGTCAGTATGGAACTCATAAATAATTGTAATCGGGAAACTTGAGATTGCAGTATACGAACGATTATTTGGCAAATCTACAACTTGTCCCCATATCACGTTATTGATTCTATGAATTACTGATCGTCCTGGAGGAATAGTTCCACTTGGTCGAGAACTTCTTGAGCCACTTGAACTTCCTGAACATAGATCTGGAAAAAAGTGGAGGTTTAAAGTTTTTTTTAAATTGGAACAATAGCTTTTCATTACTTAAGGGCATGCTCTGCGCTTGGTTGTGAAAAATTTTTTTTGGCGCTCACCATGTCCAAACGGAATCATATATCGCTCTCAAAATTTTGAATATAGGAAATGAGACATTAAATTATGTTTCTATATTTAGTTGGAGCCATAATTTTGAAAAAATATCAGATCCCTATAATACTTTACAGACTTGATTTTTTTTCAAAATTTTGACTACAACTAAATATACAAACGCAATTTAATGTCTCATTTCCTGTATTCCAAATGTTGAGAGCGATATATGATTCCGTTTAGACATGGTGAGCGCCAAAAAAATTGGTTACGTCGATTGTCACCATAGAGCATGCCCTTAAACTCAAGTACTTGCATAATTAGTCCATATTTGGCAATTAATTGTATTATATTACACTTACGAATAGAATTCAGTATAACTACAGATATAAGGAGTAGACTGCCAATAAATATTTTCATTTTTCTTTAGATAGAAACTCAAAAAAAGATATCTTAAGAATTTTCTACACTGTATCTAAAGAAAAAATTATTTTGAAGTTCTATATATATACCATATACTAACCATATAAGTTCATGCAACTTTAATTTATCTTCAAATTTATAATATAGAATGGGAGAATTCTGTTGACTTCAATTTCTGAAACCTACACAAATATTAACTTTAACTATTTAATTTGAGCGTGCTTACAATTATACAACTTTCAAGCTTAGGCACTAAAATTCTTTCAACAAAAAAAATATTAATAAAATTTATGGAATGAATTGTGCAATAATGAGGAAAAGAAGCGTCACATTAGTTTTGTAAACTTTAATGTTAAAACGCAATTTAATATTTGAATAATAAAGTAAACATATATTACTAAATAAACAGTAGAAGGAATACTGGGACTACTTCTATCTTGATGGGGCAATGCTTTCTTAAACAATTTCAGTCATTTGGAAACAAATATAAATTTCAGAAATCAAATCGCATACTCACTTCCTTATATGCTTAATCTTTTCCTCTATACTGCCGTGCAAATGAAAATGAGCATATCCTCAATGAAGTCAACTTTACACTGGATGCGAAAAACAATTATGACATACCACACTCAAATTTTAACGAATTTTTTAAAATGAAAAGTGGCTACTTACATAAAAAATACTGCCTTTTTAGATTTTGCAAAAAGAAAGACATATTTTTATTATTTTCAGTAAGAATTTGCAGTTACGCTAACCTACAATTTCAACTATACTTGAACTGGAAATACTGTATCTGCTACAAAAACTTTTAAATAATAACAAATCATTCAGTATCATCAGAAAACGCAAATAAAATATCCAATTTTATATACATCTATTAAATTTTGTATAAGAATATTAAAATTTACGTTTATAGAACTGTAGAGAAATTCTAATATATCATATCATTCTATGTAATAGTTTGTATGAATTTTTTTAAAACAAAAATTTCTTAATTAATAAATTTATTATTATTTGTGTATTTAAAATTTTTTTTTACATAAATGATTGGCATTTTATAACTTTATTACGTAAATTAATGTTAGTTAATGGGATTAAAACAGGGAACATTATTTTCTGGCGAAGATTTAAATTTTTATTTTACATAAACTAATCATTAAATCAAATTTTTTGTAATGACAGTTTGACTTTAAAAAATTTTTTAATGAATATTCATCACTACACTCGACTCTCCCAATATTAACCATCGCAATATTAACAACCTCCCAATATTAACCGTATTCCTTTCGCAATATTAACCTGCAATTACCTCAAATCTCACTGGATACAGTGCGCATGAGTTGCGCTCGGCATCTGATTTGCGCGCAATTTAAAATGCTAAAAAATATTATTTATGTGCAATACGCATGCGCAATTGGTGTGACATTTGAGAAAAGGAATTTCGTTAATATTAGGAGAGTCGAGTGTATACTTAGGGTGGCGTCCCATGATTGCGTTTTGCGTTGCGTCATAATAAGAGAGAAAAAGACAGAAGTATACTTTTTTCTCTTTTACTCTCATTATGACGCAACGCAAAACGCAATCTTGGGACGCCACCCTTATTGAAAATAACTAAATAGCGCGCATGCGCAGCATGACACGGACTCCTATCTTTCAGTTACGCTTCTTTTCATTTGCATAGTTTATTCTTCTCGCAGATATGGTAAACTATTTCTCAAAAATTAACTACTTTGCGCTATCAATTTTTCGTTTTCTCATGCTTATATAAGTAAAAGCAGGCATCATAAACATAATGAAGACATTATCTCAATTTTGACAAAAATTGCAGATACGCTCATTTTCATTTGCACGGCAGTATAGAGGAAGACATTAAGAAACAAGAAATCTTTTACTTTCTTACATTAACCCTTAAGTGGAAACGTCGGGTCACTCATGCCTTGCCCAAATGTTTTCCACTTACTAGCTTAGAGATAAAGGTGGGGGGCAGGCACAGACTACACTCCAGCCCTATCCGACTTCCCGATATTTTGTACAGACAGCAGACGTTGTCGCTTATAAGTCGCTTATAAAATTGGAGGTTAATTTCATGAAACATTCAAAGTTTCATCTGGTTTGCAACTTTCATACTAGAGGGAACTTTGAATATTTCATGAAATTAACCTCCAATTTTACCGTCTTTGGAACATGGGACGTCTTTAGAACACAAATTGGACTGACACAAACGTCCTAGGAACGTCTTTAGAACATTCTCAGGACGTTAATGTTTTTTTGCCCACTGGGCAGTTTCTGAAATTTTATGCAGGACGTGAAAACGCGTTTCAAGTTTTGCTGACAAGAATAAACATAATGTTGAGTAAAAGATGGATGTTTTAGACTAAATAAGCGTTAAATTTTCTATTGGTGCAAAAAAATGTATGAAATTACACTTATACGATAATATATCAGTGATCGATGTGTAATATGTCAGAATGTCGTATCTGTTTATAAATTTATTTTGACAAAGTTATTAAATAAAAAATGTTAATAAAGGCTAAGAAATGTTTTACTTTTAATTATTTTGTATCTATTTATCTTTTCAATTCAAGGGGATTGAAATTTTTGAAACAAATGTACTTATACGTAAGAAATTATTTTGAGGTTAGGAATGTTATGCTCAGACCATAAACAGCTCATCTTTCGACTGGCCTTCAGGAAGCCGGAGGTACAGTTGAAGAGAAATCCCAGATATACTAAGTGGCAGGTCTTCAGAGAGGAACTCCGAGGTAGGCTTGTGGACTTTCCTACAAAATATGGGACGACTGATGAGCTGGAGCTGGCTGCAGATTTTCTGCAAAGAACTCTAATCACAGCGTTCGAAAATAATTGTCCAATTGGTGCGGTGGGCACTGGCCGAGGGGCACAATAGTGGAATAAACACGTGGAGGCCCTTCGGATAGGGGCTAGGAGACTGTACAATAAGGCTTTTAAAACCAAGTTGATCTCGGACTGGGACCGATATAGAGAGGCCCGGAAGGAATATAAGAACATGATCAACAAATATAAGCGGGAAGGTTGGAAGGAGTTCTGTGAGGAAACGAAAAACATTCCCAGGACGGCCCTCCTACATAAGATCCTTGCAAAAAACCCAGAGGCTCGCCTAGGGCCGATAAGACTTGAAACGGGTGAGCTTGCTGAGAATGAGGAGGATTGTCTGAGGCGTCTGATGGAGGTGCACTTCCCAGGCGTTCAGATTATCCCAACGGACCAGGAGGACGTGTGCCAGGTAGGCCCGAGTGGAAGGGCAGACTGGGGATTCGCGCCTTACATAGTATCGGTTAAGAAGGTTATTGATTGGGTCGTAAGAACCTTTCAATCTTACAAATCACCGGGGGCAGATGGTGTATGCCCCTCCATGGCATGGAGGGGCAGCAGAGTGGTCTTCCTACCCAAACCGGGAAAGGAAGGACTGCTGCCAAGGACTTCAGACCGATCAGTTTGACATTCTTCATTTTGAAGACATTGGAAAAGCTAGTCGAGAAGTACATCCGAGATCGGGTGTTATCAAGGAGACCACTTCATAGTGGTCAACATGCCTTCTAGGCAGGTTGCTCGGTCGATACAGCCCTAGGTGAAACTGTTAGAAGAAATGAGCAGCAATTAGAGGAAGGCAGGTAAGTGGTAGGCACCTTCTTGGATATAGAAGGGGCCTTCAGCAACACTTCCCCGGAAGTCATATGCAGAGAGGCTCTGAAGTACGGCATGCCGGAACAGCTTACAGACTGGATCCAAAGCATGCTGCGGTACAGGCGCCTCTCACCGGAATGGGGAGGCAGTAGGGTCGAAGGAATAACGTCCAGGGGCTGCCATAAGGGGGGGGTCCTGTCGCCCCTCATGTGGTGTCTGGTCGTGGATGGACTTCTCCGAAATCTGAATGAGGAGGGCTTTTATGCCCAAAGGTATGCAAACGACTTTGTGATCCTGAATAGGGGAGTACATTTGGACACCCTATGGATCTTACGAGGTCGGCCTTGCGAATTGTGGAGCTCTGGTGCGTAGCTTCAGGGCTGACGCTCAACCTAGAGAAGACTGATCTTGCAGTCTTCACGAGGAAATATAAGGTGGCTGCGGTAACGGGCCCCAAATAGCTGGGAACTATCCGAGATAAGAAACTGAGCTGGGCGGAGCATCTGGAAGCGCAGTGTAGAAGGTTCATGGTAACCTTCTGGATGTGTAGAAGGGCCTTCGGTAGAACGTGGGAACTGGGGCCGGGCAAGATTGCTTGGCTCTACTCAGCAATTCCAAAACCGAGGCTACTCTATGCATCTGTGGTCTGGTAGCCAAGGTTGCAGCTGAAGACGGTCCAGGCGAGGCTGGGTTGCCTGCAGACGCTGGTGTTCAGGGCTGCTACTGGAGCAATGAGGACCACGCCAATGGCGGCAGTGGACCTCATGCGCTGCGACGGGTCGCAGGGGCCTAGACATATTAGGCTCCCATGCGATATTGTTAGTCTGCCAACTCTTAGGATGCGGCAGGATAAAATAACAAAAGTACAGCTTCGACCAACTCTTCCGGACATGCATCCCTGAAAGGGAGGAGTGGAAAAAGGAGGGGGGGGCTTCCTACAAGGAGACATCGTGTTTACGGATGGCTCCAAGGCGGAGGGCTGGACAGGAGCTGGACTGTATGACAGCGCGCGCAAGAGAGGGATGGCGATCCCGCTGGGACAATAACCAACGGTATTCCAGGCAGAGGTATATGCCATTCTCCGATGTGCGGAGATGTTGATAGAGGAAAATAAAAGGGGTAGATGCATTATCATCTACTCTGATACCCAGGCGGCAATCAAAGCGGTTGGGAAACCGGAAATCACATTGATTCTGGTGTGAGAGTGTAAAAAGGCTCTTAACCAACTTACAGAAAACAATATGGTGGCCCTAATATGGGTCTCTGGTCACTCAAGGATCAAAGACAACGAGAAAGCAGATCAACTGGCGAAGAAAGGGGCAGCAGGCAGGCCGATTGACAGCCTGCTGTACCAGGCTGGAGATCAAAAACTGGGTGGTACAACAGCACCACAAGTACTGGGCGCAGGTGAAGGGATGTAAGCAGGCGAAGACCCTCCTGGACATATACCGCAGGAGGGACTTGGCCCAAAATATCCTAAGCCAGCCCAGGAAAGAGATAAGTCTAATGGTACAGTTGCTCACGGGGCACAACCATTTGAATTACCACAAACACGAGATGGGACTAGTAGACAGCTCCGTTTGTAGAAAATGTGGAAGGGACAATGAAACGTCCCTTCATGTCCTAGGTCGATGCCCGGCACTTGCTGGGCTCAGACACCAAACCCTCGGGGCGGTTTTGCTGGAACCAGAGAAGATTAGGGCGCTACAGGCTAGCGACATTCTAGTCTTCTTCAGGAGGACTGGAATGGGGGGTTAGTGGGCGTAATGGGGAAGGGGATTAGGCACAATGGGCTTTTAGCCTGAACGCCTGTAGGGCCCTACGGGGGTGGGGCGCCTTGCCCGAACTGTCCAACCAACCAACCAATACTGCTAAGTCAAGTCTACGTCAAGTTAATGCTACGTCGGTTTATTGTGGGCTGACCTTGAGGCTTCCTCGATATAAAGTTTATGTAGCCGATGGGCAGAAGCATGAAGAATAGACATATAAGGAGACCAAAGTAATGTAACGCGGAATATGTTTCGATATTTGATAGGTCAGTCGTACTACCTGTTACCGGTCAAAAAATGCTGCAGAAGGAGCAGGGTTGCCAACGAAATATGCCTTACATTGTTCCTTTGGCTATACTTTACAACATCTAGAGGTGTAAAGTAGCATACTTTACAAACTCTAGAGATGTAAAGTAAGAAGCTCAGAAATTGGAAACTTTCCAGGGTCTACGGAGGCACAGAAAATCGAACTTTCCGCAGATGTGCTGTGAAAATATTATTTATTTTTCGTGAAGTCGATGTACAGGACTTTGATCTCCTTATGTCTATACTCCATGGGCAGAAGTTTCAGAGAGTAGCAGTTCTTTTTCGAGAATTAGTATAAAGTTTTTCTTAGTTATTTTTTCAACTATTGTTTGAGTTACGCACAGTGACACTTTTGTTAACGATTTAAACGTTTATTCTGTATTAGAAATTAAGAATTAGTCATATGTGATATAATAATTTTTATTATAATAATAACATTTTTATATAATAATTTTTAATAATTGTGTAGTATTGTGGAAAAGAAACGTGATATTAGTTCCGTAAAATTTATTGTTAAAATGCAATTTAATATTTGAATAATAAGATAAACATATATTACCAAATAAACAGTAGAAGGAATACTGGGACTACTTATATCTTGATGGGGCAATGCTTTTATTCTTAAAAAATTTCAGTCATTTAGAATTAAATATAAATTTTCTTCTTGGAAAGCAAATCATATTTGCTTCCTCATAGAGGCAGACATTAAGACACAAGAAATCTTTTACTTTTTTTACATTAGTTTTAAATCTTCATAGTTTGGAGGTTTGAACTTGAAAAATTATTCTTTTTAGATTATTAATAATCATAACTTCCTTACTTTTCAATTTGTGACGATGTTTTCGTTCTATAATTATCTGAGCGGACGCTTTAGCCTACGCCAGGGTCAGGTTTTATATAGAGATAATTAAATCAGATCTATTACTTTATTTAACAAAAATATGAAACGTTTATTTATAATTTACATATCTAATTTAAACTAGTATATTTTTAGGACGTTCTAAAAGTGTCCATATAGTACATTCTAAAATCATCTTTACATTTCGTGCCCGCGAAGTTGATTGTATAAGCAAAACTTTAAACAAAAGCAAACTTTACACAAAAAAACTATTTTTCCCTTTGTTAGTTACATAAAAGAAATCAAAATTTGATATTTGGAACTCAAAGAATTTTTGTGGGACTGGTGTTTGATCTATTTGTGAATTTTTTTGTAATTTTCATCATATTATAAAAGAATTGCAACCGGCGAGGAAAAAATAATAAGAAAGGAACTTTCTTATACATATAAGAAAACAAGAAACAAATTGAGATGTGTAAGAGTAATTTTCGATGAATAAAGTTTTTATTCAAGCATATTAGGTGTACAATCATATATATGCATTTTTTCAATTGATTTATTCAATTGATGGTCATCGTGACCAGGGCAAAGGAAGACGGTGTCGTTCGGGCTTCGGATAAACTACAGCAGTTTGTTGAATAGTGTGCCGATCTAGCTGCTTTACATATGCAATGCGAGTACTGGTCTCATAAATAATGGTAACTGGAAAATTTGAGATTGCAATATAATGACGACCATTTGGCAATATTATAGTTTTTCCCTGTTTTACGTTATTGATTCTTTGAATTGTTGAACTTCCTGAACTCAGTTCTGGAAAAAAGTGGAGGTTTAAGGTTTTTTGGCATTTTTACGTTATGTAAAATTAATAATATTAATATTATATTACACTTACGAATAGAATTCAGTATAACTACAAATGTAAGGAGTAGACTGGCAAATAGTATCTTCATTTTTCTTCAAATAGAAACTCAAAAATTGATTTTGTGCACTGTAATGAACGAAAAATTTTTTCTCGGTCCTATATATACTAACCAGATCCGTTCACACAACTTCAATTTATCCAAATATTTATTATTCGAGATTGATTTATTATCCGCGAACGTACAGAAATATCAACTTTATTTGTGTGTTCTTACTATGATGCAATTATCAAACAAAGTTTTTTTAACGCAAAAAATAGTAATAAAATTTATTCAAAGAAATGTGCAATGTATAACCTGATTGTAGTTCCATAAAATTTAACATTAACATGCAATTTTATATTTAAATAATAAGATAAACATATACTGTTATACATACATTGTCAGTATAATTGGTGCAAGCACAAATAAGAAATAATTGCTGACTTTGAACCATGATATCTCGATGAAAAAAGAGATAAGACATTTAAAAAAATAAAACAGTTTGAAAGCTTTTATGAAATTTCACGTCTAGTGGTGCCCAAAAATATTTTTTTAACTTTCTGAAAAGAATATAGCAGGTGAGAAGTTTTTAAATAAAATCAAAATTTTCTCAAATTTTTTCATCAAATTTTGTGCCCATTGGGCATTATGTTAAGCAGAGGTTAAGGAAACTAAAAAAATTAAACAGAAATAAAAAAATTTTAAGATAATTTACCAGGATTTAAGAAAATTGAAAATAATGCAGAGAGATCAAGATAATTCAATAAGTGAATTTAAAATTAAATTTTAAATCATAACAAACATTATTCAAACATTCAACAAAGGATTCAAAAGAATTGGAAAAATGCAAAGAACTCAAGATAATTCAAAATAATTCCAGAGAATTTTGAAAATTATTCAAGGCAATTCAAAAAGATTAAACAGAATAAATTAACAGACTTTAAGAGAATTCAAAATAATTTGAAACATTTTTTAAAATGGAAAAGAAATTCAAGAGAATTAAAAAAATTAAGAATTTTAATGAATTCAAGATAATTTTAAAGAATTCAACGGAAAGAATTACATAAATGTAATTTAAAAGAATTTCCAAGAAAAAAGTTTTTTGATATTATTTTGTAAACAGTTAGTGGGAGGAAAAAAATGTTCAAACTTTCATAGAGTTTGAAGAAATACATGTTTTATCTTTTATAGATGTTTCCTTTAAAAGTATTACTTTTCAAAAAAAATGTGATTATAAAGTATAATAAAAAAAGTGAGTGAAAAAAAGAAAAAAAAGTAAAAAGTTTCATCAAAATTTTCCATTTTTTCTCGATAAATAATGATTTTTCGTGAAAGCTGTATAAAGGTGTTTTTCCTTCCTTCTATAGTGTTTCTTTAAAATATTTTTCGCTAAAATTAATATTCATCGAGATAAAGTGGAAAAAAATTTTAAAAATTACGTTTTTTTTTCAAGTTTTGACCTTGAAGATGTCATTTGCGCCAAGTTTCATGGTCATTTTCGTAATTAGTAAGTCAAAATACGTAAGTATACACAGCCTCAACGAAATTGCAGGTGACAGCTTTCGAGACATTATTCGAACTCAAACTCAACACCCTTAATTTCAGTTACCCTGAATGTATGAAAAAAATTTCATAAATTTAAATCTTCCTCACTGAATAAGTACTCTAAATCTTAAAAAAAAACAGTCAGGAATTATAATTTTATACATTTTTCTTTTTTTTCTGCGAAAAAAAAAATTAAATAGTATTTTACATAAATTGAGCGAAATTCCCTTAATCTGCAACTTAGCACCGACGACTTTCTAGTGTTTTTTTCCAGGTTCCCCAGATTACGATTATTTTTCTTAGATCGAAAGTCACCCGCTGCACCAGACGCTTGTCGACAATAGCTCGGTACAAAAGTCTAGCCCGTGCCTCGGGTACAATAGCTTTCTGACTGGGCTGAAGGGGGGCTAAGATGCCAGCTGCAGATTTTTATTCAGAATCTCCATCTCCAGAACCAAGTAGAATGGAAAAGTCTACACAAGACGAATGAGATCAGTCGTACAAATGAAACCTATAATTTTTATTGCCCTGAGTCAATAACTCCCCAATCCACCTCTGTTGGGAAGTTAAGCTAATCTTAAACTACGGATTAGCGCCTGTTTGCCGCAGTCAGTAAAGTATTTCTGAGGCGCATGAAAATGCCTCAAATTCTGTTTTTCATAAATTTAATTTAACATAAATTCATTTCATTTAATAATAATATGCTATAATTTGTATGTTGCCTAATTTCAATTTGACATGATTTTTATTTATTCTGCCTAAAAATTATTTTCCGTAATTTTTATATTCCAGAATTATTATTTAACATAATTTTGCTTCCTCATAGAGGAAGCTTTGTGGTGGTGACAAAATCCAGTTTCCTAAAAAAGGTTTTTTTCAACATATTTTAATGTCAATATATCTAACATGATGTCCTGAAAAATTGTCCGGATGTGTGTGTGTGTGTGTGTGTGTGTGTGTGTGTGTGTGTGTGTGTGTCACGATCCAGAAATTTCTTGAAAACGCGTAGAGATAAATTGATGAAATTTTGCATAGTTATTTCACCATACATCTAGTTGAATTTCTTGCAATGGTTTAACAAAATATTTAATTTTACAAGTTTTATGTACTTTTATAATTTTCTTAAAATTCATTTTTTCACTATAACTTCACAAATAATCAAAATTCAAAGATAATGTAAGGAAAACGTAGATTCCTTGTGTCGAAACGAATCGATTGACCTATATTATTAATGCATTTCATTAAAAAATAACAAAGTTATCGTTAATTGTATTTTAAAAAATTAACTTTTCGACTATAACTTTTCAAATAATCAAAATTTTGACTTGACGTAAGGAAAATAAATGTTCCTTGCATCGAGACGAATGGATTGGTCTATAATATTATTTCATTTCATTGAAAAATAACAAAGTTATGGTTCTATTTAATTTTAAAAATAAGTTTTTCAACTATAACTTCTCAAATATTCAAAATTCGAAGCTGACCTAAGGAAAATAAAGGTTTCTTACGTCGAGACGAATCGATATACCTATAAAATTAATGCATTTCATTAAAAAATAAGGATGTTATGGTTAATTGTATTTTAAAAAATTAATTTTTCGACTAACTTTTCAAATAATCAAAATTTTGACTTGACATAAGGAAAATAAATGTTCCTTGCGTCGAGACGAATCGATTGACCTATAAGATTAATGCATTTCATTGAAAAATAAGAAAATTGTGCTTTATTGTAATTGTTGAAAATGAATTTTTCGAATATAACTTCTCAAATAATCAAAATTTAATGTTGATGTAAAGAATAATTAATGCTTCCTCTATGAGGAAGCAAATCATATTTACTTACAGGAAGCAAAGTGCTCATTGAATAAGCACAAAAGTTGATACAACTTCACAGCTAGTTTATTTTTCTGAAAATCTATTTGCCCTAATTTTTATAATTCATAATTGAGCAGCCGAAAGTAAAAAGTGGATAAAAATATTTCGTTTGTAAAAGTGGGATAA
>CAJFCO010000443.1:552010-572030 GCA_904066015.1 Synergus gifuensis
TATATATATATATATATATATATATATATATATATATATATTCCACTTAAAATATGTTCAAAAAAACTTTTTTCAGAAAGTGGATTTTTGTCACCACTATAAAGCTTCCTCTATGAGGAAGCAAAAATAAATAAACTTCATAATTTTTTGTTTTATTTTTGTTTTATAAGAAATTTAAGTAACCACATCAGGGTGGCCACAAGATTCAATTTTTCAATTTCCCTGACATTTCCCTGACCTTTACCTGACTTTTAAACAAATTTTTCTAACAGAAAAGTATTAAAAATACGTATAAATTTTTAATAATAATACTATTGAAATTTTTCAAAAATTCCGTATAATATCACTTTAAATATTTAGGAATTTAATATCACTTCACAATATTTAACATTCGTAAAAATTTCTCGAATTTACAAGAACTTTTGAAAAGATCTCTTAAAATTCATTAAAATTTCTTAAAATTCTTAAAAAACATCTTAAAATTCCACGAAATCCCTTCAAATTTGTTAATATTTCATGAGATTCCTTCAATTTTCACTAATCTTTTTAAAATTCCTCAAAATCATTTGAAATATGTACTTTAAATTCCTCAAAAAACTTTAAAATCTTTTAAAATTCCTATGAAATTCCAGTAATCCTTTAAAATTCCATAAAACATTTTCAGAAACTCGTGGAAATTCTTTACAATTCAATAAAGTGCATTAAGATCTCTAAAAAAAACTCTTAAAATAAAAAATCTCACAAAATCTTTTAAAAATCAAAAATGACCTGAAATTCTTTAAAATTCTATGAGGACTATTAAAATTCCTTAAAATAATTTTTAAAATGTCAAAATTACTTACTATTTTTACAAGCTTCTTAAATTCCTTTAGAATTCTACGAAAAACTTTAAAATCCCTTAAAATACGTAAAGATTTTTTAAGATTCTTGAAAGCCTCTTGAAATTTCTTAAACTTCTACAAAATCTTTTATGAATCATAAAAATTTTGTGAAATCATTTGAAATTCCATGAGGAAAATTTAAATTCTTTAAAATCACTTTAAAGTAATTAAAATTTCTTAAAATTCTTACAAGCCTCTCTTAAAATACTTTTAAATTCCACGAGAATATTTATAATTCCTTAGAATCTCTTAAAATTCTTACAAGTTTCTTAAATTCCTTTATAATTCCACGAAAAACTTTAAAATCCCTTAAAATACGTAAAACAACTTTCATAATTTTTGAAAACTTTTTAAAATTCCCTAAAATTCCACAAAATCTTTAGAAAATCATAAAAATCTCGGGAAATACTTTAACATTTCTCAAGGAACTTTAAAATTCCTTAATATTCTTTAAATTCCTTAAACTTCCTTAAATATCTCTTAAAATTTCATGAAGTTCTTTTAAAATTCAACTAAATCTTTTAAATATTATATAAATTATATAAATTATATTAAATTATAAATTACAAATTATACAATATATAATTTAAATATTATACAAATATCATGAAAATCTCCCAGTATGGCAAGCAAGGGTTAAAATTCTTAAAAACTTCTTGAAATTTCTTAAACTTCCCGAGTAGAAATTTTGCTGTGGCCCCGATCTGGGCCAGATCGGGGGATTTCAGACCGGGGATGAAATACACGGCCCGACCGGGCCCAGATCTGGCCCAATCGGGGCCCGATCAGGCCGGGCGTTTCATCACCGATCTGGGCCAGGTCTGGAAATTTCTACACGGGTACAAGCTTTTTAAAATCCTTTTAAATTCCACGAGAATATTTATAATTCCTTAAAATCTCTTAAAATTCTTACAAGTTTCTTAAATTCCTTTATAATTCCACGAAAAACTTTTAAATTCTTTAAAATACGTAAAAAAAACTTTTATAATTTTTGAAAACTGTTCAAAATTCCCTAAAATTCCACAAAATCATCAGAATATCATAAAAATTTCGTGAAATTCTTTAAAATTCCATGAGGATCATTAAAATCCTTTAAAATTACTTTTAAAAATCAATATTTCTTAAAATTCTTAAAAGCTTTTTAAATTCCTTTAAAATTCCACAAGGAACTTTAAAATTCCTTAAAATTCTTTAAATTCCCTAAACTTCATTAAAAATCTCTTAAAATTTCATGAAGTCCTTTTAAAATTCAACCAAATCTTTTAAATAATATACAAATCTCTTGTAATCTTTTAAAATCCCCAGAAACCGCTCTCAGATAATACCTGGAAATTATTTATAATCCTTCGAAATCTTTGGATAGTTTCCAAAATTTGTTAAATAAATTATAAAAGTTATATATGTAATACGACAAAAAGAACATAGTTAACGTAAATGTCAATTTCTATTTTCTCTGACAACTACTCGCATTCCCCTGACATTTCCCTGACTTCCCTGACATGTGACCACCCTGTCACGGTTAACCATATTGAGAAGATGTATATGTGGGGGGGGGTAAATAGCCAAAATTGGGCCACGTGGTTTATGAATGTCTCCTTATATGTGATCTATTTAGTAGCAAAACGAATTTGAGGCCTTAAGTAAACATCGAATCACAAAATAAGCTTACGTTTCCCAGAAAAAACTAGACATCCAGGGAGTGCAAATCTGACCGTGAAATTCTTGCGAAAGAAATTGGCTAAAGAGGCGATAGCTGATTCCCAAGGGAGGCAAAACCGTAAAAGTAATGGACAGTGAAACGGTAGACTAATTTTCCTTTGAGCACTGAATCCCCCAAAAGGCGATGAGTCCTTTGTGGGGTGCTACCTGCTACAATGAAGACCGGAAGGAATTTCAATGGTCTTTTGGTCTTTTCATTATATGTACATTTAAAGCACACCTTTCAAGGACTCTCCCACGCACACTGGGAGGAAATGCACTTTTTTCGTTTAAAAATGTCCAGCCTTCAATTTTGGTCAGATTTAAAATTTTTTTAAAGATTTAAGTTTGGAAAAAGTGATATTTTTTACATAACGATGGGTCCTATAAGAAACTACGTAACTCACAGTGACGGATAGAAAATAAGTAACTCACGCTGATAAATAGAATCTACGCAACTCGCAGTGACGGATAGAAAATACGTAACTCACAGTAGCAGATAGAAACTACCCTGGCGAAAGCTTCGGATAGGATTCCAATCCGAGCCAATCCGAGGTCATCCGGGCCAATGCGAAATCTCTATCCGAGCGAATCCGAATGAAACCGAACCATTCCGAAGAAACTTTTCAATCCGAATGAATCCGAATTTTCAATCCGAACCATTCCGAAGAATCTTTTCAATCCGAATGAATCCGAACCATTCCGAAGAGACTTTTCAATCCGAATGAATCCGAACCATTCCGAAGAAATTTTTCGATCCGAATGAATCCGAAGCTTCAATCCGAATGAATCCGAGCCAATCCGAAGAAATTTTTCAATCCGAATGAATCCGAAGTTTCAATCCGAATGAATCCGAGCTATTCCGAAGAAATTTAATTCAAAGCTTCAATCCGAATGAATCCAAACCATTCCGGATAGGAATCTTCCTTCAAACTTCGGATTGGCTCGGATTCATTCGGATAGGAATCATGCGAACTTCGGATTGGCTTGGAATGAAACTGATTCGCTCGGAAAGAGACTTCGCATTGGCTCGGATTCATTCGGATAGGAAATTTTCTATCCGAAGCCTTCGCCAGGGTAGGTAAGTCAGAAACTGCAATATTTTAGGAGACCGCGTTGAAGTTTTAAATAGTATTCACAATTCAAGGGTAATATTTTCAGAGATAATAAAGTGTTTCTAGGGATCCTATAATCTGATCAAAATGAAATATTACCTAAATTTTATGTTTAAAACAGTTTAGTGATGTTTTTTTATGTAATATTGCAATAGTGTGATTATAACCTCAAATTTTGTATTTTTTCCTACTTTCATATTATTTTACTGTAATATATATTTTATATTATTTTTATTATTAGATAATATAATGTAATATAATTATATTATTTAATATTTAATATCTTTTTTAATTATTGTGTGACATTGTTATCAACAAATTAATATATTACTTTAGTGGAAGTATGTGTATAATATTGGTGGAAGTTAAAATGTATAATTGAAATATTTATACTAATTACTAATATTAAATAAACCAATTGATTATTTTAGGTTACTTAACTTTCAAATTATACTGAACACTTACTTTCCAATGAAAGTGACAAAACTGTCGACTTTCCTGTCTCCTCACAGAATTCCATACCTCTTTATTTATTAAAAAAACTTTGCACTGCCAGGCACTGCACAATATTTTATTTTGAGGTTAGATTAATATAAACAATGGAATCAATCCTCAGCAACAGTGGCGCCATGGTTAAGGTTAGAACTATTTTATCTGAGTTACGTACTTTCATCACGGAATCTATCAACGAAAACGAGTTACGTGAATTTGTTTTTCATTAATTAATATGCTTGAAATTAATGTATATAAGAATTGAAGCATTTTTATTAAAGCCTTCAACACTCTCCAAAAGTTTCTGATGGTAACTCAAAATCCGAAAAAATTAAGTTACTTAGTTTCTATCCGCTACCGCGAGTTGCGTATTTTCTATCCGTCGCTGCGAGTTGCGTAGATTCTATTTGTCAGCGTGAGTTACTTATTTTCTATCCGTCACTGTGAGTTACGTACTTTCTTATAGGACCCATCGATAATAGTGTTTTACGCCTTAATCACTGCTTAGGTGAACTTTATATTGTCTTAAATGATTTTTGGGGAATTATACAACAAATAATTTGTTTATTATTCCATTTAATTTGGTATAAATAAATTTTATAAACCAATTGGCAAATAGTCTTATTATTCGTAAAATTTTTTTTCTTTTCGATAAAAGTACTTCGTTGTAAACAATTCTTATAGTATACTTCAGATATTCCTTAAAAAATAATAAATCTTCAATATTTGGTAAAATATATAACAATTAAAATTTTTATATACAAATTAGATAGACAAATTCAAAATTTTGGCTAATTTTGACTATTTGCCGATTTTTTCATAAATTTTTTTATAATTTTCTTTGTATCTCGCGTTATCTGGCTCAAAATTTGAATTTTTAATTTTTCAAGATTTTTTTTTCTAAATAAATAGGTATGTTATGTATAGTGGACCAACTCATTCATGTAATCTTTGCAATTTTATCCTGGAATCCGTAGCAATTTTCATTCACCTGGGAATCTCCCTTTTAACCTTATTTATTGAGAAATCGCGTTCATTCAAGTTTCAACGAGAAGACTTTAAAGTATATGTGCACTTTAGTGTGGGAATTCCACCCTCGAGTTATTCGCGCACAACATATGGCGAGTTCCGTTGGGTCAACGTGGAAAAGCGAGTCTCAGGCGACATTTGATATATTAAGGTTTAAGATATCTTGATCGCAGAAGAGTGATATGGGAAATATCAGAAGTAAAGTAAATGGAAATGGAAGAATTTTGAGTTTATATTAAAATTTAAAATCCTTACCCGATTTGGATCTTTTTTTAAAAAAAAATAAAAACTAACTGAATCTTAAACAGAATTATAAGTTCAATTATTAAATTAAAAAAAAATTTGTTCATATTTGGGCCTTATTTTGGACCTTGTAAGCTTTGGACTTATTTTCTGACTTTATATTTTACTCATTATATATTTTTTTACCTATATTTTATTTTACAGGATGGTCACAAGATTCATTTTTTTCAATTTCCCTGACATTTCCCTGTCTTTTTCCTGACTTTCAGACAAATTTCCCTGACAGAAAAGTCTTAAAAATGAATATAAATTTTCAATAATAATACTATTGAAATTTTTCAAAAATTTCGTATAATATAACTTTAAATATTTTGAAATTTAAAATCACTTCACAACATTTAACATTCATAAAAATCTCTCGAATTTACAACAGCTTTTGAAATTTCTTAAAATTCATTGAAATTTTTTGAAATTCCCAGAAACATCTTAAAATTCCACGAAATCCCTTCAAATTTTTTAATATTTCTTGAGATCCCTTCAATTTTCACGAATCTTTTTAAAATTCCTCAAAATCCTTTGAAATACTTTAAATTCCACGAAAAACTTCAAAATCTTTTAAAATTTCTAAAAATCTCTCTTAAAATTTCCTGCAATCCTTCAAAATTCCATAAAACATTTTCAGAATCTCGCGAAATATTTTTAAATTCCACGAGGAATTTTAAAATCTCTTAAAATGCATCAAAATTTCTTTAAATTATTGGAAACCTATTGAAATCCCTTAAAATTCGCTGAAATCTTTTGAAATCCCTAAAAAAATCTTTAAATATCTTAAAATTTCACTACAATATTTAAAATTCCATTAAATCCTTTATAATTATTTTACAAAATCGTTTACAAATCATAAAAATCTCGTGAAATTCTTTAAAATTCCCTAAGGTGCATTAAAATCTCTAAAAAAAAACTCTTGAAATAAAAAATCTCTCAAAATCCTTTAAAAATTAAAAAAGAATTGAAATTTTTTAAAAATCTATGAGGACTACTAAAATTCCTTAAAATCGTTTTTAAAATGTCAAAATTACTTACAATCTTTACAAACTTCTTTAAATCCTTTAGAATTCCACGAAAAACTTTAAAATCCCTTAAAATATACGTAAAGATTTCTTAACATTCTTGAAAGCCTTTTAAAATTCCTTAAACTTCTACAAAATCTTTTATAAATCATAAAAATTTTGCGAAATCCTTTAAAATTCCATGAGGAAAATTTAAAATCTTTAAAATCACTTTAAAATAATTAAAATTTCTTAAAATTCTTACAAGCTTTTTAAAATCCTTTTAAATTTCACGAGAATATTTATAATTCCTTAGAATCTCTTAAAATTCTTACAAGTTTCTTAAATTCCTTTATATTTCCACGAAAAAGTTTTGAAACTCTTAAAATACGTAAAAAAACTTTTATAATTTTTGAAAACTTTTCAAAATTCCATAAAATTCCATAAAATCTTTAAAATATCATAAAAAATCTCGTGAAATCCTTTAAAATTTCTCAAGGAACTTTAAAATTCCTTAAAATTCTTTGAATTCCCTAAACTTCCTTAAAAATCTCTTAAAATTGCATGAACTCCTTTTAAAATTCAACTAAATCTTTTAAATATTATACAAATCTCCTGTAATCACTTAAAATTCCTATAAAAAAACCTCTTAAAATCCTTTAAAATTATTGAAAATGTCTTAAAATCATTAGAAACCTAAAGAATCTCAGAAAATATTGGAAATTATTTATAATCCTTTGAAATCTTTGGATAGCTTCTAAAATTTGTTAAATAAATTATAAAAGTTATATGTAATATGACAAAAATAACATAATTAACATAAATGTCAATTTCTATTTTCCCTGACAACTACTCGCATTTCCCTGACATTCGTGACAAACTTTTTTTTTTCTTGACATTTCCCTAACTTCCCTTACATGTGGTCACTAGCATGGCCCAAAAACACTTTTTTTTCTACAGTTTGGATGCCCCAAATTCGTTTATAAATCCGAAAAAAGAAATGTCATTTTTTATTTTAAATTTTGATTTTAACACGTGCCTATTTTCACTTGAAGTTTCCCATGTAAATTGTATGGGAAAAAATGTTATGGGAAAGTATATAGAGGCTTATTGAGGACTATCCAACAAAGAATTTCATGTACCACATATATGGGTTTGACACCCCTAACACACCCCCACCGTGCCTTGAAAACTACCTTTAAAACGAAAATTGTCAATTATTCATAAAATCGACGTTCTAATTGAAAAATAGTCAATAAATATTCCATTAGACCAATACTGATCAATTTTTATTTAAAAAAATGAATTTTTAAAAAAATAACTATTTAAACAAATGTAATTTGTTTAAATAATTAAAAGTTAATTAAAAAATGTTGATAAATATTCCACTAGATTGATAGAAATAATTTTTATTTAATAAAAACGAAAATAAAGCACTCAGAAAGTCAATTTTATGAATAATTGACAATTTTCGTTTTAAGGGTAGTTTTCAAGGCACGGTGTGGGTGTGTTAGGGGTGTCAAACCCATATGTGTGGTACATGAAATTCTTTGTTGGATAGTCCTCAATAAGCCTCTATACTTTCCCATAACATTTTCCTAAACCCTGAAAAATTATTGCAAAAACTCCAAAAAGTGATTCTTCCCCATGCAATTTACATGGGAAACTTCAAGTCAAAATAGGCACGTGTTAAAATCAAAATTTAAAAAGAAAAATATAAAATTTCTTTTTTCGAATTTAGAAACGTATTGAGGGGATCGAGACTCTGTAGCATCAAAAAAATTTTTACCATGCATTTTTGGGCCACCCTAGTGGCCACCCTGTTTTAGGATCTAATTTTAACTAATTAATGATTAATTACAGATTAGTCATGACTTTTCAATTTTGAACAGATTTAAAAAGTCGTTGATTTTTCCCAGGAAAATAAAATGATAAATGAGCGGAAATAATCGGATCAGGAATTTGGCAAGATTCTTTTCTCTCTGCGCACCAATGCCCTCCGTTGAGATAGATTAGGGGCAGCGACGGAAGGTCATCTCAACTCTCAACTGCAATAGGTCTTTGGACTCAGACCTCCTAGTAGGTTAACAGCAACTGTTCTGCCTGTGAACGGAAGACGCCCTGACATACCCAATGAATTCGTCTGCGACCGAGTGTAATGTTACCAAATATTACTGCGTGCGGTCTCCTTACGCCAGCAATAAGTGTATACCATTGTCCCTATGCATAATGCGTCGTTTGCATATAGGGTGTTAAATTTTATATTCCTCTCTCACTTTATCTCTCCCTATCTAGAGTCAGGACTCAACCACAAGTCCCTAAAATATAAGTCTCAAAATATAAGTCCCAAAATGTAAGGCCCATAAACACAAGGTCTATAACAAGAGCCAAAATATAGGGTCGAAAGCCACAAGGCCAAGAAAAAAATCTAACAAAGACCAACAAATAAAATTAGAAAATATAAGTCCAATATATATATATATATATATATATATATATATATATCCATAAAGAAGGTACAATATCAAATAGTCAAAAAATAAGTTCAAAAATTTTAAAACCCCTAAATAGAAGTCCTTGAAGAAGTCTTACAAATCTAAGGCTCAAAAAAGAGTCATAAAAACACAAGACCAAAAAGTAAGTCCCAAATTGAAGATCTAAAACAATGAGGAAAAAGGTCATAAGGATAAATTATTCGAATTTTTCCCGTGTAGAAATTTCGATAGGGGTCTAGTGGGGGCCTCACTGGTTTTCCATTTTTTTAGTTGGGCCCTTGCGGGGAAAACTAGTCGGGGCCCCAGCTAGATCGTAACGCTTTTGTCAGTTAGGCCCCGACTACTAGTTCTAGTAGGGGCCTAATGGGAATCGCCCTTCCTCAGCCCTATTAAAGAAAGAGCCCTGCTGTGGCCCTAATCAAGTCCCCGCGATGTATATTTTTAATAATAAATGTATATAGTTATGCATTTGGGATGATTTGAAGTAGAAATATTATTTATGGTCTTTCTCAGATTTCTCTTTCCATCGAAGAAAAATGAAAGTGAAGACGTCTAAAGAAATAAAATTTTTTTGCTCATTATTTAAGTTTTTACGGTATTGTACACTTAAATATGTTTTTAAAATAACCGTACTTACAAACTTCAAACGAAAATCTTTTGCAGCGAGGTCTTCCTCAAATTCCAAAAAATCCAACTGACAAATTCTTGTGAACTGAATTCTGAAGTGAATTTTGAATTCTTGTGAACTGAATTCTGAAGTCTGTTACAAATTCTTGTAACTGACAAATTATTGTGAACTGACACTCATGAACTTTATCAAAGAAAGGTTATGTTGAGCGCTGCCTAAAAGCCGAACCTTATAATTACAAAAGTAAGGTTAGCGGGGATTTTCTAGTCGGGGACCCACTAGATACAGATAGACTTATGAGCGCCGCCTAACGGCCGAACCTTATAATTACAAAAGTAAGGTTAGCGGGGATTTTCTAGTCGGGGCCAGACAGGGCCACAATTAGTTTTTTCTAGACTAGAACTTCTAGTCCGGGCCACGCTAGAACCCTACTTTAAATGGGGAAAGATAGGGAAATATCTACACGGGTTTAGCACTACGAATATCCGTACATCGAATTTGTAAATTAAAACAAAATGGTTTCAAAAATTTTCAAAATGTTCTGACCTTTTGAATTTTTATCCAAAATGACTCGCTAACAAAATTGTACTTCATTTTAGGACTAAAAATCTACACATACAAATTCTTAAAAACATGTTTTTCGAGCTCAGGGGTTCAAATTTGACACAAATCTGATGAGAATGTAAAATTCCGGTCTCTTAAGTAAACAGTAACCACCCTGTAGAAGTAACTATCGTTTGAAATTTATTTTCTGAGGAGCAATTCATGAACCATATGTGAGTGGGCGCTACACTACTTCCGTCGGAAATTCAGCGTCGAAAATTGCCAATTGTCTCAATGGAACTCAATTCTTATTGTGCGCCAACAGAAGAGTCCCGTCCCCGTGGAAAGGACTAAGATGCCGCCCTGGAGCCTCAGATCCCTTCTCGGAAGAGACCGAGGACTGGGTATCCCTTCGGACTTAAGAGTAAACGCACCGCTTCAACGAGACTCTGATTAAATGAACGTTTAACTCTATTCTATTTATATAAGGAAGGAGCTAACTTTTTTTTATGTAAAAGTGCTGATCGAATTGACAATGAATAGCAATTCGCATTTCAAGACGTTTCTAGAAATTTTAAGGGAATTTGACGATTTTTAAGTGATTTTTACGAAATTCAAAAGATTTTTAGGATTTTAAAAAGATTTCGTGGAATTTTAAGGGGTTATTCTACTTTATACGCTAAAAAAAGGGCAATATATCTAATATATGATGTCCTGAAAAGTTGTCCGTGTGTGTGTGTATGTCACGATCCAGCAATTTCTTGAAAACGTGTAGAGATAAATTGATGAAATTTTGCATAGTTATTCCACTATATACCTAGTTGAATTTCTTACAAAGGTTTAACAAAATATTTAATTTTACAAGTTTTATGTACTTTTATAATTTTCGTAAAATTAATTTTTCCACTATAACTTCTGAAATATTCAAAATTTAAAGCTGATGTAAGGAAAACGTAGATTCCTTTTATCGAGACGAATCGATTGACCTATATAATTAATGCATTTCATTAAGAAATAAGGATGTGATGGTTAATTGTATTTTCAAAAATTAATTTTTAAATATAACTTTTCAAATAACCAAAATTTTAAGTTGACGTAACGAAAATAAATATTCTTTATGTCGAGACGAATCGATTGGTCTATAATATTATTTCATTTCATTGAAAAATAACAAAGTTATGGTTCTATTTAATTTAAAAAAATTAGTTTTTCAACTATAACTTCTCAAATATTCAAAATTGAAAGCTGATGTAAGGAAAATAAAGATTCCTTGTGTCGAAACGAATCGATTGACCTATATTATTAATGCATTTCATTAAAAAATAAGGATGTTATGGTTAATTCTATTTAAAAAATTAATTTTTCGACTATAACTTTTCAAAGAATCAAAATTTTGACTTGACGTAAGGAAAATAAATGTTCCTTGCATCAAGACGAATCGATTGGTCTATAATATTATTTCATTTCATTGAAAAATAACAAAGTTATTGTTCTATTTAATTTTGAAAAATTTGTTTTTCAACTATAACTTCTTTAATATTCAAAATTCTAAGCTGACGTAAGGAAAATAAAGGTTCCTTGCATCGAGACTAATCGATTGACTTATAAGATTAATGCATTTTATTTATTTATTTTATTGCATATTTATATAAAAAGTAGTGGTTGTGCGTAGGCTCCTCAAAATCAAAGAGGTAAACGGTATCAGAGCAATCTCGGTAACGGTTAGCCTGAAAAAAAAATCAAAATGGGTTAGATTCAGTATTACAAATACTAGTTTTATAATCTCTAATAATAAATATTTATGAAAAAATAACGATCTTGCAATATCTTTAGAACGCGTATAGATAAATTGATTACATTTAGCATATTTATTCCACTATTTACCAAGTTGAATTTTTTTCCAAGGGTGTACTAAAATATTTAATTGTACAAGTTTCGTGTACTTTTACAATTTTCGTAAAATTCATTTTTCCACTATAACTTCTCAAATATTCAAAATTTAAAGCTGATGTAAGGAAAATGAAGATTCCTTTCATCGAAACGAATCTATTCACCTATATGATTAATGCATTTCATTGAAAAGTAAGAAAATTATACTTAATTAATTTTTTAAAAATCAACTTTTCGAATATAAGTTCTCAAATAATAAAAATGTAAAGCTGGTGTAAAGGAAATAAAGATTTTTTGTGTTCAGACTAATTGATTGACCTATAAGATTAATGCATTTCATTGATAAATAAGAAAGTTATGCTTTATTGTAATTTTTAAAAATCAATTTTTCGAATATAACTTCTCAAATAATCAAAATTTAATGCTGATTTAAAAAATACTTAATGCTTCCTCTATGAGGAAGTAAATCATATTTACTTACAGGAAGCAAAGTGCACATTGAATGAGCACAAAAGTTGATACAACTTGACAGCTGGTTGTGGATTTGATGGATTTTTAGGAGATTTATAATAATTTAAAAATATTTTAAAAGATTTTTCTATTGCTTCCGCATAAAGGAAGCTTTGTAGTAGTGACAAAATCCAGTTACCAAAAAAAGGTTTTTTTGAACATATTTTGAACATAATATTTTCAACTAATATATTGTCGTGAAACGGTCCACTCTGAAATTTTTAAGAGTTATTCTCAAAACTATAAAGAATATTTTAATCCTTGGAAAAACGATTTCTAAGATGTCAATTTTCCGTAAATGCCATTTATTTCTAACAACTGTATATTTCTTATATAAAAAAAAACGAATAATTTTTTAATTCATCGCTATGTGTAAAGTCTATGTAATCGTTGACTTTACCTTAAAATTTCACTGTTTTATAAGAAATATAATGTTGAAATAAAAAAATATGTCTATTTTTTTTGTATCTAAAATACGAAAATATAAAGGTATTTACTGACATTGGGACGATATTTAGGGCACATAAGACGCACATCTGTCCGTCTGAATTGCACAATTATCGAGATACTATCCCCATGTAACCTCTGTCGTTATTCGCCGGGAACCTTATGGGGTTTTATGGATTATGGGGTTTTGCATCTTGTGGGAATTCGGGTAGAGACTACAGAATACAGAAGTTGAAGCATCCAGATGTCGATGTCGCCCCCAAGGAGGCGTGAAAATAAAACGTTGACCTCCTAATTAAGGGGTTGTTGTCGTCTGCTCTCATGAAAGAACCCTTCGTGCTCTAATTACTAATTCATTTGATTAAAATAGTAATATCAACTAGAATTAATGAGGATGATACAAAATTAGAGGTTATTATAATGTCAAATTTCTTTCTCCTAATCGAAATTATTGAAATCTTGTGCAGCTAATTCCGATCACTGCACAATTTCATAATAAAATTTTTTATGTTCATAATTAAAAGATTTTAGAGTTTCAAATTTGAAATCATTTGCAAAAGAAAAAAAATCACTTGAATTCTTCGAAGTCTTGAAAAATTTTTTTTAAATTATTAAACTTGTCTAAATTTTTTTAATCTTCAACTTCTTTAAAATCATTTTAAATCTTTCGAAACTTATCTATCAATTGAAATTTCTTGATATCTCTTTAAATTTCTATAAATTCCTTTAAATTATTTAAAATTACTTTAAAAATCTTGAAATCCTTACAAATCATTTGAAAACTTTTAAGATTCTTTAAAATCATATAAAATCTCTTAAGGTCTCTATAATAGAAATCCCTTCAAATATTTTTTGTTTATTTAGAATTTTCTAAAATGCCTTGAAATCTTATAAAATCACTTGACATTCTTTTAAAATTCTTTAAATCTTTTTAGTTCTCTTTAATCCTTTGAAATTATTTTACAATATAACACGTGAAATCTGTTAAAATCCCTTGAAGTTTTTTTATATTATCACAATTTCTTCTTAAAAATTAAAAAAATTTTTTTAAAATATATTGAAATCCTTTAAAATCACTAAAAATATTTTAAAATGCTTTGACTCCTGCAAATCGCGAAACCTTTTTGAATTCTTTCAAAATTCTTTAAAATTCCTTAAATCTCCTGAAATTACTTTAAATCTCTTCTCAATATCTGTAAATTCTGTAAAAACCTTTTAAATCTTTTTAAATCCGTTTAAATTGCTTAAATTCTTTAAATCATTAAAATCCCTTAAAATCCTAGGAAATCTCTTAAAAATTTCAAAAACTCTTTCAATTCTATAAAATTACTTAAAATCCTGTGAAATTTCTTCAAAAATTCCTTGAAATTACTTAAAATCACCTAAAATACCTTTAATCCCTAATTAAAAGTGTCTTGAAATCTTACGAAAATCCTAAAACTCTTTCGAAACCTATTTCTCATGTATTTAAAAAATCACCTTTTTTTGGTGACAATAGAAACTGATGATGATGACTGATATTAATTTATTTTCCACCAATGTTTTGCAACTAAAATGCGCTACTTTTTTCAACTTAAATTTTAAATTCTTAAAGACTATTAAAAAATATTTTTTTTAATAAACCCACTATGCATTGTAAGATGACTATATCGTTAAGAGGGAGGATGTCTAGTGATCAGGCAGTTTGAAATTCCCGGGTTTTTCCCGGTTTTCTCCCAGCCTTTTCCTGGTCAAATTTTTTTCCTGCAAGTCTCTAATTTCACGAAAATCTTCGAAATATCTGAAAATTTGTAAGAATAATATAATTAGGAGATATAAAATATTATAATATAATATAATTATATACTAATATAATATCTTATTTCTTTAAAATAAGAAATCTCTTGAATCCATGTGAAAAATTCGTAAAAATCTCTAAAAATTCCTAGAAACCGCTTGAAATTCCTAAACATTTAAAATCCCTTAAAATCATAAGAAATCTCATCGAATTCCATGAAATATTTTAAAATTCAGAAAAATCTCTTAAAATCCGTTAAAATTCGTGAAACTCTCTTAAAATTCCTTAAAATTCTACGATAACATTTTAAAAATCTTTATATCCTTTCAAATCCGTTAAAATGATTAGAAATCCCATAAAATTCCATGAAATCCTTTAAAATTTCACAAAATCTTTAACAATCTCTTGAAATCCGATAAAATTATTAGAAATCTCATAAAATTCCACAAAATCCTTAAAAAGTCCACAATATCTTATAAAAAGCAGAAAATTCTCTTGAATTCTCTTAAAATTCCTGAAAATTCCACGACAATATTTTAAATCCCATTAAATTTCTAGAAATATTTGAAATTTCTCGAAATTCCACGACAACATTTAAAATCCCCTAAAAGTCCTATACAAACCTTTTGAAATCTCATAAAATTCCATAAAATCGTTAAAAATTTCTCAAAATCTTTTAAAACAGAAAAATCGTTTGAAATCCTTCCGAATTTTACGACAACCTTCGAAATCCTTTTAAATTCTACAAAACCTTTTAAAAATTAGAAAAATCTCTTGAAATCCCTTAAAATGATTAGATATCTCAAAAAATTGTATAAAATCCTTAAAACTAGCTGTAAAGTTGTATTAACTTTTGTGCTCACTCAATGAGCACTTTGCTTCCTGTAAGCAAATATGATTTGCTTCCTCATAGAGGAAGCATTAAGTATTCTTTACATCAACATTAAATTTTTATTATTTGAGAAGCTATATTCGAAAAATTCATTTTCGAAAATTACAATAAAACACAACTTTCTTATTTTTCAATGAAATGAATTAATCTTATAGGTTAATCGATTCGTCTCGATGCAAGGAATCTTTATTTTTCTTAGGTCAGCTTCGAATTTTGAATATTATATAAGTTATAGTTGAAAAACTAATTTTTTTAAATTAAATAAAACCATAACTTTGTAATTTTTCAATGAAATGAAATAATAATATAGACCAATCGATTCGTCTCGATGCAAGGAACATTTATTTTCGTTACGTCAAGTCAAAATTTTGAATATTTGAAAAGTTATAGTCGAAAAATTAATTTTTGAAAATACAATTAACCATAACTTTGTAATTTTTCAATGAAATGCATTAATAATATAGATCAATCGATTCGTTTCGACACAAGAAATCTACGTTTTCCTTATATCATCTTTGAATTTTGATTATTTGAGAAGTTCTAGTAAAAAAATTATAAAAGTACATAAAACTTGTAAAATTGTATATTTTGTTAAACTATTGTAAGAAATTCAACTAGGTGTATAATGAAATAACTATGCAAAATTTCATCAATTTATCTCTACGCGTTTTCAAGAAATTGCTGGATCGTGACATACATCCACACACACACACACATCCTGACAATTTTTCAGGACATCATATTAGATATATTGACATTAAAATATGTTAAAAAAACCTTTTTTAGGAAACTGGATTTTGTCATCACCACAAAGCTTCCTCTATGAGGAAGCAAATTACACAAAAGTTTGTTTAAATCATAAAAATCTCTTGAATTATTTTTAAATTCCTTGAAATTTCTCCCAAAAAAGAGTAGTATAACGAAATATCTCAAAAATCTTGTAAACATTTTTGTTGAATACTTGATTGGCTTTTGAATGACTTGAAGTTGTAAGAAGTAAAACAAAATATTCGAGCGCGTAGCGCGCGTGTTGGTTTGCTAGTTTTTATTTAAATTTGATAAAGTAGAAATGGAATAAAAAGAAGATAAAGTAGAGAAAAGTCGATTTTTCAATAAAATACCAAAAATTCCTGATCCTAAATGAAATTCCCGGTTTTTTCCAGGTCAAATAAAAATCCCGAGTTTTTCCCGGTTTCTCCCGGTTTCCCGGTCCGCTAGACACCCTGGGGACCTTATATTAATAAGCGGAAAAAATGCAGGAATTGTCCACAGGAATTTCAATGATAAATGAAATAATGAGAAAAATTCCCTAAATTTCGTACAGTATAGTTGAAGTAAATTCCTCACAATTAAGTCTCTGAGAAACCTTCCTCTTCCGTAATTTTCCAAAGTCTTCATTATGCGCTTGAAAAGACCCTTTTCATTTATTTGTTCAGAACTTCTTTGAAATAAGATATTATCAACGCTCTGACGACTTTTCTCCGAACTTCATGCACTTCACACACTTCTTTCAATCTTCCCACAGGAGCAGGAATAATAAACCAAGCCGGGATGTGTCGTGAGGTTGCGTGGGAGTTCCTACTTCTCCTGATCCCAATCCCAAAAGGTTTATCAAATTCAATGGGAGGTATACGCACAACAAAAATTTATAGGGGACGACTACCGCCAATGAAGTTCTTTTTATCGACTTGTATCGCGGATATCGAGTTTTTTCTTTCTAACATGGAGGATTCCACGAAAGGCGCATCGCGCACTACATCACGGAGAAATCGGAGCCCTGCTTACGACGTTATTTTGTGTTGTGAATTCACGAAGCGACAGCGACAAGACATGCAGGAATCAAATGGATACTTTGTTGCAGATGAAAGCGGAGGATGCTTCACTTCCTTACGACGCGACGGTTTTGTGACTAGTAAGACAACACCTTCTTTCAAAAATGATCAGAGGCACCGCATTTTTAATAAGGCAATGATTTTTTCACGCTTCGTCGAATTTCGTGCAAATTTCATTTTAAGGGTGCAACCGAGAGGCTGCACAGTGGGGAAAAAGTCATTTTTTTGGTTCAAAATTATACGATTCCGGCTGAATCCGTGGACCGATTTGAATGTTTTTTTTTTTTTTTTTAATCTGATAAAATTCAGGAGAATTGTCGAGACCGATTTTTGAAAAAGGTCTCCATTTTTTTTATAAATAAACAAATGTATGCGAAAAAATGACAATTTTTTGAGTTTAGTCCTCTGGCTTCTTGGAAATTGAGTGAAAAGTTTTGAAATCAACTTAGTTTTATAGTGCAACATTACTAGAAGATTATCCAAAAGCAACCATCCAACAAAAAAATTTTTTAATAAACAATTAGTTGTTTAAAACTTGATTTTCGCAATTTTCATTATTTTCATATTATTTTTCCTCATATTGTAAGTAATTCATCGCATAACATCATTATGACGGAAAAAGTTCGTATCTGAATAATAATTAACAATAATATAAACAAACTATTGATTTTCCTCAAATGTTGAGAAAAATTTTTATTTTCGATGCTTTCGAGTATTTCGATGCATCGCGTATAAATTTCCAAGAATAAGTTTTTTTAAATCACCCTAGTGGAAATATTTTCTCGATCCTCATTAACTGCGATATTTTAATTAGGGTTGAGACGTATCTTTTTCATAGTCGTTTGGTTCACTAGAAGAACCTACATAATCCAATTATAAGTCTCTCAGATTCTCCATGGTTTATTTAGACTTTACAGCCTTTAAAGTGCCCTTGGCACTCATCCGGAGTCTCCTCCCAACTGTATAAGAACTTTATTTGCTGCCTCGCACATTCCTGAGAAAGTCACGCTTACTAAGGACACCTGTCCTGTGTATGTAAAAGCCTTTGATTCTATAGTTTTCAAATCATCTACCTGTTTTACCTACTGTCAGTAAAATGGATCCAATAGATTCGTTTTACCATCAGTCGATGATTGTAGACGTTTCTTTTATCATCATTTGATAACAATAAAAGTTCTGTTTCACTATCAGTTAGTTATGGTAAAGGAAGTCTGTTTTCCACTAGTCGACGGTTAAAAAAAGCTGTTTTTCCTTCATACTACGATATTTGAAAAAAAAATCTGTTTTATCTACTGTTGGTAAAATGGAACCAATAGCTGCGTTTTATCATCAGTCGATGATTGTAGATGTTTTTTTTACCATCATTTGATAACAATAAAATTTCTGTTTTACTACCAGTTAGTTATGGCTAAAAAAGTCTGTTTCTCATTAGTCGATGCTTAAAAAAGCTGTTTTTCCATCATACTGCAATAGTTTTAAAAAGGTCTGTTTTATCTACTGTTGGTAAAATGGAACCAATAGTTGCGTTTTACCATCAGTCGGTGATTGTAGACGTTTCTTTTACCGTCATTTGATAACAATAAATGTTCTGTTTTGCTACCAGTTTGTTATGGCAAGAGAAGTCCGTTTCTCATCCGTCGATGCTTATAAAAAGCTATCTTACCAACAGTCGGCAAAAGTAAAGTCTGATTAACCACCAGTCGGTAAAAGTGTTATTAACCGTCCATCGGTAAAAGTATCAGTGACAGTCAGTCGGTAAAACAGTTTCAAAGCGATATTTCCAAGCTTGCATGTTTTCTTTAGTACACAATGAACGCCAGCTGATGATGAAACCGGTGAATCGACTTAAATTACTAAAATTAGGAGTGGCATCATGGGAGAAGGCGTGAAAAAAATGGTGTACTTGAAATGGGCGCATTTAAGAATCGTAAGATGTTACCATTTGATCTGAGTGGAGATCGGCCTTAACCACCATAATTTCGGGGAAGAGGATTGCGGTTAAAGGGCGCTCGGCGGGATTACCTGCGATAACCGGACGCTCCTTGTGAAGTGCCGAAGGACAAGGATATAGTTTGGCCCGTGAAGAATTTATCTGCGATCTACCGACGCGGGAGGCAGACCTGTCTGACGCGCACGCTTTGGAATTTTGCGACTTGAAACCGTATCTCTCGTAATTCTGGTGTGCCCAAAACAGTCTTACACTATATAATAATAAAACCATCCATAAAATCTTTCCAGAATATTATACAATATTATGAAGTATCGCTATATGTATTGGTGAATTTTACAAAAATTATAAATGTACATCAAAATTTTCAAATTCAATATTTTGAAAAATCCTTTGGCATGTTTTGGGGTATTGATGGTGCAAATAATCCCTATAAATTTCTTCAATGTATCTATAACTGTATCCAAGTTCAGGCGGCGACAAAAAACGGCGGCCACACACACACACACACACACACACACACACACACACACACACACAGAGAGAGAGAG
>CAJFCO010000443.1:587109-602104 GCA_904066015.1 Synergus gifuensis
TAAACCTTCGTCTACATGAGACGAAGGTTTATTGACTCTTATTAGGTAAAAATATTTATTATTATGAACGTATAATTGGTATAACTAATTTGCTCTTATGGTAAAGTATTACATGCCCTTAATATCCTATGAAGTATCGTTAAATCTCTTAAAATCATTTAAAATTTCATGCAATTTCGTAAAATCCTTTAAAATTTCATAAAATTCTTCGAAATACCGTGAAATCACTTAATATTTCTAAAATCTCAATAAATTTCGTAAAACGCTTTTAAATTCCTTAACATTATTCAAGATTTCATGAAATTTCATTAAATCTCTTAAAATACCTTAAAATTTAATGAAATTTCGTAGAATGCCTAAAAATCTCTTAAAACTTTCTCAAATTATATACTTAAAATTCTAAAAAGTATGTAGTCAAATCCCTTAAAATTACTTTATAATCCCATAAAATCTCATAATTCTCATGGTAACTGATACGAAACGTATACATATATTAAATATTAATATATTAAAATCTGATAAAAAACACATGAAAAGTTTACAATCTTTTTAATTTCTCGAATAATATTCACTAACCTTAGATATATATTTTTAAATATTTTCTTACTTCACTAATAATTTATTTTTCACATAAAAATAACTATTTTTATGACTTAAAATTATTTTCTATCTTTATACTTATAACCTTTTTATTAGTAATCTTTTTGACAACGAAAATAGTCTGAAGATAGTTTTCAAATTCGATATATTCACACAAATTTGCACAATTTCCAAAGGAACCAATCAGATTTTCGACAACAATGTGTTCGATATATTGGTAACATCTCTTTTTTAAGATAGGATTAAAGATTGCAAAAATAACAGTTTCCTGTAGTTCTAGAAACTTCAAAAAGGTTTTAAGTATTTAATAATTAATTAATTTAATTATTCAATTAAAATACATTTTCGGAAAGAATTTTTATGAATTTAATATGTACGTAATTCTTTACTTTTGTAATTCGTAATTGTAAAATTCGAAAATGATATAAATTCCACAAATTTAGATTTGAAAAATTTGAAAATTCGAGCTCTTCTATTTTTTATTTTTATTTTTTGTCAATTTCTGTATTCCTTATTTATTCTTTCCATTGAATATTTTTGCTTAGTCTCATTTAAATAAAAATAATTTTCGCTCAGTTTTATAATTTGGAAAATTAAAATTTTCATATTTTAAGACTTTGATGAAATTTGATAATTCGTTATTTTTATAATTCCATGAATTTGTATTTCGGATATTTTAAAATTCATTCATTTATAATTCGGTATTTTTATTTTTCAGTATTTTTGGTCAGTCCCAGTTTTTTATACTGTTTAAAATTCCGTAAAATCTCTCGAAGTTCTAGTAATCTCGAAAAATCATCAGAAATGTCTTGAAATCTTTTCAAGTTTTAATCAATCTAAGGAATTTCTACATATGTATTTCGAATAATTGAAAAACAAATTAGTTTCTGAATTCAGAAACGTCCATATTTTAATTATTGAAATTGAAAGGCTCATAAAGTTACGAAATTTCAATTTTTTGGTGCATTCTTTACGTTCCACTTCAATCATTTCCAAACTCGTATCTTTTAAGTTAGTACTTCTTTTTAAACCTTTCAGTTATTAATTTCAGAATTTCCAATAACTCTTTCTTTTTTTTCAGGATACGTTAAATGAAAATAAACCGACAACCTCGTCTTTATTATGGGCGGAAACCAAAAAAACAACTTCATCCAAGAATATATTGTCCGGTTTGGTAAAAAGAAAAGCCGATAGTTCAAAAACAGACGAGGTTTCAAAGAAAAACCCAAAAACAAGTGGGCTTTCTTTATTGAGTGCTTATTCCGACAGTGAAGACGAAAACGATTAGTGTAAAATAAAAATGCGTGTGTTTATAATAATTTTATTATGTAAGACATCGTTACAAAATATAAATGTAAAATATTTTATATAGAAAGCTTCGTAAATATATATATATATAAAAACGTTTTCCCTTGACACATGTGATATAGCCAACAGTCAACAAAATACAAAAGAAACAAGACACGATCTAAGATACTTGAGTAATTTTTCGGAGATTTGTGAGTTTTTGCCGAGAAAATTCCTTACAGGATGTTGAAGCCTCTACTCCTAGAAAGAAAGACAAAATGTAAGGATCATGGAATTGGAATAGAATGGTCTGCTTCAAGAGATAGGCACTCTGTAAGGAACTTTCATCGACGCGTCAGCTTGAAATTCCTGTACAGGTTCGTTTAGAGGAGCATGTTCAGGAAATTGGCGAAAGAACCCAGAAAGGAACCTGTTCAAAGAAAAGAAGATTTAAAGAGTCCTGCAGAGGTTCCTTTAAGGATTCCTGTACATGTTCTTATATATTCTTGTACAGGTTCTTCGACAGATTCCTGTACAGGTTTCTTTAAAGATTCCTGTGCAGGATCCTTTATAGATTTCTTTAGATTCCTTTACAGGTACCTTTAGAGATTTCTTTATAGATTCCTGTACAGATTTCTTTGAGAGATTCCTGTACAGATTCCTGAACCAGTACAGGATTTTTAGCTGGTCGGTGATAAATCATCACAGCAGGGAGTACCTAGCCTATTAAAGCAGACCACAATTTTAGTTTATATTAGAAAAGCGCGAATAGTAGATTAATTAGAAGAAAAAAGGCTTTCTAGTAGGGTGATCCAAATTCACTTTTTTTTCTATAGGAAAACGATTTCCTCCAATTTTCGGAAAAAATAAGGTCCTAATTTTTTTCAAAATTTAGATTTTAAAGTATAAGATTTAAGCATACAAATGGCAGATTTTAATAATTTTATTATTCTCTTTTTTTCTATAAATCGTTATTATTAGGCAGGTGACATAGAATTTATTTAACCAATTTTAATTTGTTTAATAATTCATTTTTTAACAGGATTCTCAGTCATTTTAAAGAAATTTTTTTCATAAAAGGTCTAGGAAAATCTAGTTTTTTTTTTCAAATTTCGTAAACAATGCCATTGAGATTTTCTTATGTAAACTTCAAGGGAGGGGGGCAGGTTTTAAAATAAAAATTTTGAAAAAATAGCACTTTATGTTTTCCGAGACCCTCAGAAATTGGGAGTATTCGTTACCCTATAGAATCAAAAAAAAAATTTGACACGCATTTTTGCAGCACCCTACTGTTCAGCTTTCACGATAAAGTTATGAACAAGAAATTCTCAAATTGAAGAGAAATGATCTGAATCATAAATTCATCATAAAGTCTAATATAGGCTCTGAAAATCTATGGATTGAAAGGTGGATTGGTACAGTCAAGCGAATCTTGACTGTACCAACATAGGAACATTTTAAGGATCCTCAGCAAATTTCTTACAAATTGCTGCACAGATTTCTTTAGAAATTTTTTTTTTAGAGATTCCTGTACAGGTTCTTTAGAGATTCTTGTACAGAATTCTTTATACATATATTAATTTTTCTTTATATTGTTCCTCTGTAGACTCCTGTATAAGTTTTTTTTATAGATTCTTGTACATATTTTTTAGAGGTTCTTATACAGAAACTCTTCACAGATTCCTATACAGGTTTATTTAAAGGATTTTGTAAAGATTCCTGTACAGGTTTCGTTAGAGATCCTTTATAAATTCCTGTACTGTTTTCTTTAGAAATTCTTGTACAGGTTCCTTTAGATTCTTATAGAGATTTCTTTAAAAGGTCTTATACAGGATTCTTCATAGATTTCTGTACACGTTTATTTAGAGGATTCTTTAAAGATTCTTGTACAAGTTTCTTTGTTTTTATAGATTCATGTACAGGTCTTCTTTATAAGTTCCTTTATTTACTTTTTTGGACAATCCTGACAGATTCCTTTGAAGATTCCTGTACAGGTTTCTTTAAATATTTCTTTAGATTTCTGTACAGATTCTTATACAGGTTCCAGTAGAGCTTCCTGTGTAGGGTTGATAGAGCTTCCTTGTAAAACTCTACAGATTCCTTCGCCAAATATTCAGTCATAATATACAGAGCAAAAACCCTGAAAATTTGTATACTGACAGCTGCAAAGAAAATCTGATTACACCAGAACTTCAAACTAGACTCAAGAAAGTGGTTTCCTATAGTCTATAAATTCTTACAATAATTAAACTCTCTAAGTAGTATAGCGGCGAACATTAATTTTAGGGGTTGGTCTTCGAGGTGACTGATAATCACAATTCGGACGATAAGCCCTAAAGGATCTCTTTTTGTAACCGTGAATTAAGGACTCCCTGCTACTTGGATTCTGTCTCCTAAAACCTTTTACGTACTCACTACTAAATTTCCCATTTTTAAAAGAAGGAACGTAGTTCCTCAGGTTTTCATAATTTGAAAAAGAAATGTAATTCCTTAGTTTTTCGTCTTTTGAGGAAGGAACATAATTCCCCATGTTCTCATTCTTTGAGAAAGAAACATAATTCCTCAGTTTTTCGTCCTTTGAGGAAGGAACGTAATTCCTCTGGTTCTCCTCCTTTGAGGAAGGAATGTAATTCCTTAGTTTCTCATCCTTGGAGGAAGAAAGATAATTTCTCAGTTTTTCATCAATTGAGGAACGCATTGGGTACGAGTATCGCTCACTCTCGTAATCTAGTTTTCTAGGAGATTTCGAGGGCCTTATCAGCCAATCATATAAGGACTCGCGCATTTCATAAGCCAGGGCTTCTTTAGGACTCTTTGCCCTTAAATATCGAGGACTCTCTACAAATCCCCCGCCTTCAAGGCGCTTTTTATGGCCGCTATTTTCTTTGGGACTTTTCCCCTTCTCTTGAGAAGAGGAACATTTTGAGGAAAGTTCGGATCGAGGGGATTTGAGATTCGTGGAGTTCCAAGTTTTGGCTCGATTTTTCGTGGCTTCTGACATTTGATTACGAGGGGAAGGTTTAAGTTCTTGGAAAGTTGGGGGGACGGTTGGTTGCAAGAGAGCTGAAGGCGAGTCGTATCTTGGAGATTTAGGGAGATTTAAAGAAGGAACGCAACGTTCCTTAACGTACCACTGTTTTTTATCTTTTGCTGCTAATTCTAAATGTGCAATTTTGGCTTCGAGACGAGTTCTTTGGGCTTGGGCTCGGTCTTGCTGCTCTTCCATTTGCTTCACCATCTTCTCGAGCTGCATGATCTGCATCTGTTTGCTTTCGAGAGTGGCAAGTATCTCTTGCAACTCTTCTGCTTTTGCTGCCATTTGCTGGAGAATCAAGAGGTCATTAAATTTGAATACTGTTCGTACATATAAGGGTGTTGGAGCCAAGTTCTAATCTAAAAATTCGATTTCCTCATTTTACTCAACAAATATTAAATTTGGAATTTTTTCCCTCTGTAGAATTAATTAATTTTTAACTAGAATTATGCGTACAAAACGAGAAAATATCTAATTAAAATATTTTTTAAGTAAAATTAAAATATTGAATTATGAAGTTAAATTTTGAATTCCTCGTTTTATGCAAAACGTATCAAAATTAAGTATTTTTTCGCTCTGTATGCAGTCTTATATTTGAAAAAATAATAGCGCTACAGAGCGAAAAAATATTTATCTACAATTTTCGTTGAGTAAAATGAAAAATGGAATTTTTAGCTTAACAGTTGGGTCCAACGCCCATAAACATGATTTTATGACGATAAATTCAGTTAGAAACACCCTATATTTTTTTTTTAGTTTGGAAAATTTCAAATAACCTTATCTAGAGTATGACCCTCTTCCATTTCTCCATTCAATCTCGAAGGTTTGATGTAACTCATCACCTCCTCTCTGGCCCTAAAAAGTTTATTCTGATTGTGCTTCACGCAATCAAGTTCAACTTGCTTTTGCGAAAGCTCAGCTTCTAGTTGCTCATTTTGTCGTGCCAGCTCCTTCAGGTTGCACTTTAAATCTGAATTCTGCTGTTGTAACTCAATCAGAAGTGCGTTGAAACCTGCCTTACCACCTTCCTTACTCTGAACTTGAAGGCGAGTGTGCAAGTCCATCAGCTGTTTTTCAAAACTTTCGCTCTTATTGTTTCTGTTAAAGTGCAGAAGTGAAAAACATAATTAATTTGTACATTGCAATACATTATTAAAATCATAAATATTAATTTCAATTTATTAATAAATAAAGTAAAATAAAGTGTTTCAATTTTGAGATCCAAAATTTGGCGATCCAAAATTTTTAAAGGTGTGGGATCCCAGGTCTAAACATTAAAACTCAATTTCCTCATTTTACCTGGCACATATTAGAATTAGAAAATATTCACTCTGTACCTTTACTCACTTCTTAAATATAATTGTGGATATAGAACGAAAAAGGGAATTTTTTTTCCCTCTGTAGAATTAATCATTTTTTACTTATTTTTACTTAGAATTATGCGTACAGAGCGATAAAATATCTATTTAAAATATTTTTTAAGTCAAATGAAAATATTCAATTTTGAAGTGAGATTTTGGATTCTTCGTTTTATGCAAAAAGTATCTAAACTAAATATTTTTTTGCTCTGTATGCATATATTTAAAAAAAGATCAGCACCACAGGGCGAAAAAATATTTATCTATAATTTTCCTTGAGTATTAAAATGGAAAATGGAATTTTGAGCTTAACAGTTGAGTCCAACGTCCTTAATATTTGTTGAGCACAATGTAGAGATCAAATTTTGAGGATAGAACTTACGCTGTTTTAAATTTTTTTTGTAATTGAGTGTTTTCTTCCTTCAACAGTTTCAATTCATGAGTCGCCGCTAACAAATCTGCAGCTAGTTTACTATTTGTCTCACCAACTCCTTCACTACTCTGAAATATTAATAATTACTAAATAGATATTAAAAATTAATTATTAATGTTTATAAATATTAGTAATTTCATTATTGTCTAATGTAAACTAATGAGAATATAATAAACATATAGATGAATAATAACTAACAGCTGCTTTTTTCATTACAGATACGAATTCTTCCCTTTCTTTCTTCAACTGATCGATCCTCTCTTCCTGTTTTTCGATGGTAACTTTAGCGGCTTGGAGTTCATTGAACAATCGCAATTCGTTGTTTGAATGATTAGAATCTGAAATCAAAGTGAAAAATGTTTAGATCCAAATATTTAACCAACTATTATATCTTACTGACTATTTCTATTATTATTATTATTATTATTAATTACTTGAAATGTTATCCGTTTTTGAAAAGTTCTTCTCCTTCTCAAGCTTCAGAAGTTCTTGACTCTTCTCCTCGAGGACTGCATAGCGTTCCTTTAATTCTTTTAGTTCAGCTTCTACCTGCAATCTATAATTCCAGAAGATTTAATAGATACAATAAATATAAAAGACCTTAAAGGAATTCAAAAAAATTTAAAGGAAATGAAAAAACTAAATTACACTAAGCTCATAGAATTAAACAAAATTCAAAGGAATTTAAAATAATTTAAAAGCATAAAATTGAATCGAAATAATCAATGGAATTAAGGCTAAATAGAAAAAATTCAATAGAATTGAAAATATTTCGAAAGTATTCAAAATAATTTACATAAAATTAAAATAATTAATTTTGAATCAAAAGAATTGAGAAGAATTAAACGTAGATTCCAAATAATTCAAAAAATTAAACTCAATTAAATTAATTTAAAAATTAAATCTCAAATAGATAATTGAAATCAATTTTCAATGGATTACACACAATGAACACAATTAAAAATAATGCAAAGAATTGAAGATGAATTGAAAAGAAATCAAGAAAATCTTCAATTTCAAAGATCAGGTCACCTCTTCTGTTTCTCCTGAAAAATTTCACTATTCCTTTCCTCGAGCTTCTGATTCATCTCTTCAAAAGTACTCTCAACATTTTTCTTTTTTTCCAAATCATTTGTCAGCTCAATCAACCTGGAGATGTTAAGAATAAGTAAATAGTAACTAAATTGTAAATTGAATTAAGATTCGGTAAACAGAGTGAAAACAACCGTGACTCCAGATTTTCTTTCTGTTTTTCTAATTTACTGATAACTGTCTCATTGCTCTTCGCTATCTTCTGCATCTCTTTAGTCCGTTGCTCCAAGCTCGCTTCCTTCTGCTTTACCTGGCCTTCCAGTTGCTTTACAGTTGTTTGTAGTTCATGAACCTTAGTTTCTCCGCTGCTTACCTGACCCTCCAGTTCACGAACTTTGGTTCGAAGTTTTTGCAAATTACTTTCCAGAAGGGTTTTCCGATCTTTTAGTTGCCGAGACTTTTCTTGTTCTGTTTTCAGTTGATCAGTTAGGCTAATCAGCTTTTCCTTCAATTTCGTCCCGTCAAAGCTTTCGACTTCCTTACTTTTCTTTCGATAAACCTGAGATTCGGTCCAAAGAACTTCAGATTGCTTCACTATTTCTGCGATCAGTTCATTCTGATTCTTCTTTGTGCTTTCTAGTTTTTCTCGTAAGCTGATGTCTTCAATTTGAAAAGTCTCGACTTGTTTCATCAAAACTGGATCCAGTTTAATTTCATTACCGCTTTCGTCAAGTTCTTTTGCTAGGAAGAAGGGCTCGAGCCAGGAGAGAATCTCCGTTCGCTTTGTCAGTACGTCCTGGCAGAGGGTGAGACAGACTTCTGGAATTGCCTGGAGTTTTGATTCCATGGTAAGGACGAATTCATTAATGATACTGGGATCCGGAAGTTGAATTTGGGGGTTCTCTCCAGCCCCGGAAGCGATGACGGGATTCAAATGTTTGTCTTCTGAAGAAGAAGACAAGCAGAATCCGATTTCTTCTGGCTTTCCGGGGTCCTTCGCTCCTAAGGCGATCACCTTCTCGCGGAGCTGAGACATTTTCTCGTATAGTTCAACAGCATTTTTCTGCAAATTTTAATTAAAAGCATTAAATAGAATTAAAAATTTTTTTTTTAATTTAAAGCACTAATTTAGAGGAAATAAAAAAAATTCAAAAGAACTAATAAGAAGTAAAACCAAAAGAATTTTAAAAAGGAATTGAAGATACTTCAAAAGTATTCAATAGAATTGTAAATAATTAAACGCGATTCAGAAATATTAAAAGAATTTAATAGAATTCAGATGAATTCAAGGTTAATTTAAAAGATTGAAAAAAGTGTAAGGTGAATTGAAGAAAAGGGGGAAAAATCAAAAATATTTAAAGGAATTCTTTCAATTCAGTTTAACGGGATTATTTTAATTGAATTTAAGGTGAATTAAAAAGAATTTAAAAGAACTAAAGATTAAATTACAAATTGAGAATAGTTGAAAATAAATTTAAAAAAGAGTTGAAAAATTAAAAAAAAATTAAACAATCCAAAAGAATTTAATAGAATGCAAAATAATAATAAAAAATTTATAACAATTCATCAAGAATTCGAAATAATGTAAAGTAATTCAGAAACAATAAAAATATGAGAAATAAAGAGAATTCAAAATAATGCAAAAGATTTGAAAAAAAAAAATTGATAATAATTAAGGGCGTTGGACCCAAGTGTTAAACTCAAAATTCCATTTTCCATTTTACTCAACGAAAATTATAGATAAATATTTTTCTGCTCTGTAGTGCTAATCTTTTATCAAATATAAGACTGCATACAGAGCGAAAAAATATTTAATTTCGATACTTTTTGCATAAACCGAAGAATTCAAAATCTAACTTCAAAATTGAATATTTTAATTTTACTTAAAAAATATTGAATTATATATTTTCTCGCTCTGTACGCATAATTTTAGTTAAAAATTGATTAATTCTACAGAGGGAAAAAATTCCAAACTTAATATTTGTTGAGTAAAATGAGGAAATCGAATTTTTAGATTAGAACTTAGCTCCATGTTAAAATTTTTTATATAATTCAAATGCTTTAAAAATTAAGAGATTTCAAATGAATTCAAAATAAATTACAGATAAGTGAGAAGAATTTATTAAAAAAAGTGAAAGAGTTGAAAAGAATTAAGGGTATTGAAACCATATTCTAATCTCCAAATTTAATTTCAAAATATCTGTCTGCTAATTAAAATAATAATTAAGTAAAATTTTGAGATTAAAACTTGACCCAATACCCTTAAGATGAATTCAAAAGAATTTATATAAATAAAAATTATTTGCAAAAAAGTTTAACTAACATGCTTATCCATCAATTCCTTCTTTAAAGTTACATAACGTTTCTTTTTTGTTATGTACTGGTTCTCCAAGATTCGTTTTTGGATTGCATTATTCGCAGCAGACGTACTGGAAGCTCGTGATTTTGAAGCATTTTTGGGTAGTTGAACAACATTATTTTGTGCTGATTCTACCTAGAATGTAAATATTTAGTCATTTAATTATTTTAGAGATTTAAGTATATCGGATTTAAGTTCTAACGACAAAATTCTACTTCTTCATTTTACTCAACAAGTATTACAATTAGATATTTTTTCGCTCTGTAAACATAATGTTTTTCAAAATACAAGGGTGGCTATAAAGCGAAAGAATATTTAATTTTAATTCTTTTTACAAAAGGTGAAGAATTCGAATTCTAAACCCAAAAATTATGTTTTCATTTTACGAAAAAAAAAATTAAAACTACGCTTTTTTTCGCTCTTTATCCACAATTCTATTTAAAAAAAGTAGTAGCGCTACAGAAGGAAAATATTCATAATTTTAATCTACTACAGCGAGAAAAAATATATAATTTTGAAAGAAATCGAATTTTGAGATTAGAACTTCCTACTAGATTGCTAAATTAGAAAGTGAATTAATTACTGAATAAAACGAATAAAATTTATTCTTGTTACCTTCGTCGCTGTAGAATTGATTCCTGTATTTGACTTGATTTTATTTTTATGTCCAGTTGGTATAAAAGAAGGTTTTCTTAAGGATCTGGTTTCCTTCATAGATCGAGGTCTATTTATCTCACTTTTTTCTTTTTCTGAGGAATTTTTTTGTGGATTAGAAAAGAATAAATAGTAAATAAATAAATAATAAAATGTTCAGTTATATTAATAGTTAAATTAATGATATTAAGAAATAAATTGAAAGAATGTCAAATTTTTATAGAAATAAGAAAATAAATATTACTTTTATAAAATTTGTAAAATATCACGTGTATTGATTTTGGTTAATTAAATATTTTGACAGCGATGGAAAAAAAATCCTGTACTTACTGAGCGATTCAGAAAGTGGCATTTCCGGTTTGGCCGTCGACATTTCTGATGCATTAATTTGCATTTACATATTTTTAAAAATTTTGAACGCTGGCTATGCTTTTCTTATGCATCGGGGATTTGAAACATATAACTATGATTTTTAATTCACGAATTCCCGCATGTCAAAAAAAAAAAAAACAAAAGAACAAGAAAGTAGAGGAAAAGCGGAAAAGCCAAAAGCACTCGACGTTGAAATTTTACAGTATTTTTAAACTCTATTTTTCTCTAGATATGATGATGTAATCACGAAAATGCGTTTAAATGAGAAATTGTTTTTTTATCTAGATTATAATATTCAAATTCATTTAAGTATCAGTTTCAGACAATATTTTATATAGCAAAATATAAATATTATACATACTTAGGCCAAAATGGAGAGCTTTTGTTTTTATCGATATTTTATTTGAATTATAATTCAGATTTTAAGGAATTAGACAATCATTAATTAATTAATTTGTTCTTTTAATTCACTTAAATCCGACTAAATTCGTATAAAGTCGATTACATCTTTAAAAATCACTTGAAGAAATTGAAATGTTTGATATATTTGATATCTTTTGAAATCTTTAGAAATTTTTGAAAAGTAATTTTTTAAATCTCGTGAAATCTTTTAAAATATTTATAAATCTTTGAAGTTTGTTTAAATACATTAGAATTATGTGATCTCTTTAAAAAATTTTTAATTTCATTGAATCTTTTGAAACATAATTAAATATCTGAAGATATTTGAAGTAATTATTCGAAAATTTTAAAAACGTGGTTTATACTTAATAATAACAATAATAGTAAATTAAATCTGAGATATATTTTATACATCGTGAAATTTAAATTACCATATTAAGTAGACGTACATTATTTTACGAAATAGAATAGCTATACTTCTAGTTTGAAAAAAAGATTTTCTACAGAGATAAAATATATGTAATTATATTAGACGAGTAAAATGAAGAAATCGAATTTCGAGGACAGCATTTAGTTTCAATACCCTTAATCACCTTCTGATGGAGACATAAGTTTTTTCTTTTTGGCAGGAGGCGATTTACAACAGAAAACTTCCCTAAGCTGATTCGGATACGTGGCAAGAACATCTGCATAAGCCTCTGACTTAAGAACCTTTTTCATGTTACTTTTTATAAAAGTTAACACTCTTTCTTTCAATTGTTGGACGTTATATCGATCCGCACAGACCAGAATATGAACCGCCGTATCCGTGTTAAGCAAATTGCTAAGCTCCTGAGCACATAGTAGTTTCAACCCCTTAATATCGTACTTGTCCGCCATTTCCAATAATTTTTCTGTGTCTTTCTGAATATTAGCTACCTTGTCTGTGTAAACATAATCCAGCAACTGCTGCAAGCAGTCCGGATCAGCGTCGTTCAAAATAACCTTATTTTCCTGATTCTCCTTCATATCGGCTTGGAACATCGCTAAAAAAACTGGAGATCTGACTGCAAGGATGCATTTGTGGACTTGAAATTCCCTCTCGCCAACAACTAGCGTCACGTCTGTGAGAAGTTGCTCCTGCCAAAGCTTCGGGATGTCATTGGAAATTTCATTCTCCTCCATATCAATCAGGGTATTTCTAAATACGAAGGTAGAATCCACGAGACCGATCTCGCACCAGAGAAACAAATTTCCATTCACGAGGAAATTATCCACTTCTTCTTTTACCAGGAACATAAATTTCTCAAAGCTGATCTTCTGGCCTTTGGGAATATTTATAGCGTAAAGCACCCTATGCAAGGAGCTTACATTTTCTTCGTTTATGACATGGAGGTTTATCTCGTATTTCTGATAAGACGGAACAGTTTGACAGAAATTCACATGGACAGACATCCAGGAATCGAAAATATCGAGACTGAGAAAGCATTCCACTCCAGAATCGTCGCACACAGCAAATGATTTGGTATCCAGATGTGTATGTAATTTTACGAGAGTTTGAAAATCATTTAAAACCCAGGTGTAGTGTGTTTCTTTGTAGTTCATCTTCGTTTCGCCGAAGAAATCAGTTTCTGTAATGAGTATTTTTTTTAGCTTTTCGGCGTCGCAATTAGTATTTGAAGAGTTGCTTTGGACCTCCTCATCTATGTTGTAGTCCTCCATTTTAGTAGCGTCGTCTGCAAAATTCTCTGTTTAAGAAAAAATAATATTAATGGCCGAATTAATTTCAAATCATGCAGGCTCGATACGTTCAAGTCATAGCATCTTCTCCAGATGAAATATGTTGTTTTTTAAATGAGTTTAGACGACACGCATAATTGTTCATAATCCAGATTTTTGAAGCAGAATTTCGCATAATAATCCATTTTTCTTCGCATAATTTAAAGATTTTAAAGAACAGAAAAAATTGTCTCTAAATATCAATAACTTTTCGAAATAATGAATATTATTTAAATTTCTGGAGCTTATTTTAAAGATAACTTATTTCTATAAAATCTCAAATCTGACATTTTTTACTTTGTATTGTGCGGGCGTGAAAAAGTTAGAAATATTTGAATATTTTTCCTACTGAGAAAAATATTTTTATAAAATATAAAAAATCATTAATCATGATGTTTTTGCAAAATTATATTAAAGTTTACATTCATTTGATTTTTATTATTATTTTCCTACTGATCATATAATATTGAACTTTTTACATATTTCAAATCCAAATTTAGGCCCTTGTACAATGCAGATAAATAATTGTACAATTTTTTAAATATGTAAGTTTAACAGATTCTATGTGTAGAAATCTACTTTTAAAATAAGTACAAGAAATTTAAAAAATGTTTATTATTCGAAATCTGTTCGAAAGTTATTGATATTTTTACAAAAACATTGAGATTTAACGTTATTAACATAAATTAATTTACTTATTAATTTATTTATTAATTGAGATTTAACGTTATTAAAGTAATTAAGGTGAACCCAAATTTCTGTTTGGTAGTGTAATAAATTAATAAATTATTGTAAAATGTATTAAGATTTTAAAATTTTTGTCAATTAAAAACAAAATTTCCATGCAAAAATCGAAATTTTACAAAATTATACAAAAATTCCAAAATTATGGGATGAAAAAAAATTATGCGTTTCTATGCGATGACGAATCTTCTTTATTTAACTTAGAAACTTCATAAATCTCAAAAATTTCAAGTATGAATTTTTATTAGAATTTTATTTTTCCATTAACATTTTTTTGAGGTTAACTAAGTAATTTTGATCGAAACATATTTCATTGTTATATAAATATTTATAGAAGACTCACCTTCGTAAATAGAAAGTTGACGGTTTTCTCCTTTTATTCAAAACCTTAATTTTTTTATCAACTTAGTGCAAAGTAATGTTATAATAAAAATATATAGAGCAAATTGAAGCAAACTGAAATTTGATTTGATTTTGAAATGGAATAATAGTAAGGAGATGAGACAAAACTCCAACTCGAGCGCGAATCGAAAGTGATGCTCAGTTTTTCGGTTTTTCGGACATGATAAGGGGCAGTGTTCTCAGATCGTGGGATTTTTCGGCCCCCAATACACGACCCACGAGCTCATGCTTTCTCCCTCTAGCAACAGTCACAAACCTATTGATAGAGAAAGAAAGCATGAGCTCGTGGGTCGTGTGGTGGGGGCCGAAAAATCCCACGATCTGAGAACACTGATAAGGGGGGAGAATGTACGCAATGTAAAAGCTGGTCGCTTGCGTCGCTTGGGTTTTAGTGGAATATCTGCGAGAGCTATATGATATTCAGTTTTTGGCGCTAAGTTTGAATCATGATAAAGTTTAGAATATCAAACAATATCAATATAATATAATATATATACATATAATATATATCATTATATAATATCAAAGCTAATTGTAGTTTTGCATGTTTTTTCTTAAGA
>CAJFCO010000443.1:612920-625722 GCA_904066015.1 Synergus gifuensis
GTTTTTCGATTTTTTTGTTTCAGTAAAATTGATAAAAATGACATTTTCGTTTTTAAAGAAGATTGTGCCAAAAAAGCGAAGAGAAATAAGTGAATTAAAAAACTTCATTCACTGTGTTTAATCAATTTAGGAAATAGTCCTCCTTGTTTTAAATTATAAAATGCATCGCAACATATTCGATTATACAATTCACGTTAAATTTATTTTTATATTCTTCTTCACAAATGTTTTCAGAATTTTTTCTATTAAAATTAAAACGTCGAAAATTGAACAAGACTTACGAAAAATGTAAAAAAAAAACAGTATTTTTCGAAATCTTAATATGTAATAATTTTTCCCTCAGTTTAAAGAAGAGACACGAATCAATTCTTACATCTACATACAAGTGTACGTCTAAATTAAAAAACGCGCATCACAGATCGCTCCTGTAAACTCTTTCTATGATCTATATAAAACTATCAAAGATTTTAGAAAAATCAAGAAGTAGAAAAATATATACTGTAGAACTCCGTTTAAAAGCTAGTATCACGCATGGGTCTTGTTCTCGTACAAAAAACTTTGTCCCCAACACTTGAAAATTATTTCTAAAAGGCTTCTAGAAATTCTACTTTGTTTAGTCATTTTCATTTTTTTTTTGCGTTTTCACTTTCTCACTGACTTTAGATATTCTTTTTTCTTCAAGATTTTCCAGAAAACTAATGGATGTTCAAACGATGTTCACCCGTGAGTGGCACAAGCTTTAGATTTATAAAAAAAGAGATTAGAGAAATTTAGAAAAGGGAGAGACTCGGCAGTAAAAAAATTTTAAAGCCTTTTTTTAAACAAATTAAAATTTGTAATGAATAAAAATTAAAAGACTTGAGAAGGAAAATGTTGTTAAATTTCTAAATTTAAATTTAATGTCTTTAATAAGGAATCTTATAAAAAAAGTAATCAGAAAAGAAAGAAAATCGAAAAAAAGAAAGAAAAAAAAAAGTAAACTTTCCAGGTTTTTTTTCCAGATTAATTTTTTTGCCTTGTCTCATTTACCATTTCTGTTTGGGAATTTTTATTGAACGCCACTCGTTTCCTGGTCCGGAGTTTGATTATCTTCTACAACTTACGTCTATGCATTACAATCTACTTTCAAACGGTCAAATACAAAATGTTATTTTCGAATTCACAAGATGCGATCCGTGAGCACGAATTTACAATTACAATTTAACATTTATTCTACATCTTTAAGGTCAGATGCAAGTGGAAACAGAAATCCATCAAATTCAGTAGAACAAAGCTAGAAGAAAAAAATAAAATCAGGAATTTAAAACCACATTTCCACACATCCCTAAAAAATTTTATTTTCACCTTATATAAATGCGAATTAATTTTTTTTTTTTTAAAGAGTGAAGATATAAAAATAAAATTTTTACCGAAAGATTGATCGATTTCTGTCTCCAATGTGGGTTGCAGCAAGAATGACCAAGAATAAGATTTCTACCCTGTTTCTAATTTCTTTTAAACGTGCACTATTTTTTTTAAGTCTTGGAAATAATAGAAGAGGAATATTTCTTGATGCGGAATGCATTATTTTCGTGGCACTCGCTCGTTATATGCTTCAACACACTACTCTAGATTACTATCTCCTTATTTAATTTAATTAAATTTAATTGTAGAATAAAGATTATTCTTTTTCTTCTACCTTTGAATAAGAAATAGTTCGTTGAAAACTTTGAAATTGAAAAAATCAAAGTTTAATCTTTAAAAATCAATCAAGAAAAGAGGATAATCTCCCTTTCAAAAATGCGTTTAAAATTTTCAAATAAATTTCAAAAACTAGTGTTTAACACCAAACACTATTCGTATAAAAAATTACTATTTTCATATATTAACTATTAGGTCCCAAATAATTATTCAAAATGACTGAAAAACATCTTTCATTCCACCTTTCGGAATTTGCGAATTTATATTTATAAATTCCGGCCGCTCATAAAAAAAATTTGTTACAATTTTTTTTTTTTTTGTAAATTTGATATAGTGTTCCACTGAAAAGAGATATTTAACTCATTCATGCTCATTGCTTAACTTTAGAACCTTTTGCCATCTAACTTAAGATTACTTTCTTAAAAATTGAGGTTTTTTTATCTCAGGTAATTTAACATACCTGTAATCGGTCAACTTCTACCTGCTCTACAGGCTACAAAAGGGGCAACTTTCAAAAGAGTTAAACAAAAAGTATCGTGTGAATCTTGGGTAGAAAGCGAATCGGGGACTCAATGAAAATCGCCTTTTTTCTACCCTTGATATACAATATATTATTTTTAATTCGACAAAGGTGTTAAGGGTGTTGGATCCAAGTTCTAACTACAAAAGTCGATTTCCTAGTTTTACTCAATAAATATTAAATCCTCTTTCACTCATCTTTATAGAAACAAGAAACCGATTAGAACATTTGAATATTTTGTAATCACAAATTCTATTGATTTGTCTCTTATATTCATGAAATCGGAATTTGTGTTGAATTCTGATTTTCTAATGCACAGCTTTGTTTAATAATAGGTCAACGGTTCCGATTGAAAAATGATTCAAAAGAATGAAAAAATTTCTGTTTAATTGGAGTTTTAAGATAAAACTATTTAAGTTTTGGAGATCGATTGAAACACAAAATTCCGATTCAGAAAGACGACTGCTGAATTCGCATTTATAAAAAAAATTTTTAAAAAATCCAATTCACTAAAGCAATCGTTCAATCTTTTCTTTTTTTTCGGGGTGGCTAGATTTTAAATTCCATATTTTGTGCAAAAAGAATTAAAATTAAATATTTTTTCGCTCTATAGATAAATTTCAAGTTCAAAAAAGAAAAGCGCTGTAGAGAGAAAAAATATTTAATTATAATATTTGTTGAGTAAAATGAGGAAATAGAATTTTGAAATGAGAACTTGGATTTAAAGTCTTTAAAAGCATGGAAGAGTTAAAAATTGATATAATTTCAAGAAAATTATACGAAAGAATGAAAATATTCCAAAAAGTCTGGAATGCCTTTCTCTATTCATGATAATATTCACTTCGAAAAGTTTTTTCGATCTTGAGCCTTGTCAATTTATTTGAGGCAACGTAGCCAAATAGGCAGAATGGCTGCGCACCTCAAGAACTCTCAAATGGATCCGCTGCTATCACCAGGAAAAACCATTATATTTTCCGCACCATATGAAGGAGTTGGCGAACTTCTTGCATCCAGTGAAGCTCTGCTTGCTGAGCTGAAACTACTTGAGCTCAAATCTTCGTAACTCGCGACTGACTGACTTCCACCTGAAAAAAATATATAATTTTCTTTTGAATACATTTTACTTTTTTAACTTTAAGCTTTTTAAAAATTACCATAAAACCAATTTCGTTTCCCCTAATTTTACTTTTGTAATAATAAATATTTTTTTGCTAAAACTAGGTCATTTACCTCTGTTTCTTACAGACGGAGGTACTAGATTATAAAAAAACTTTTAAAAAAAGTCGACATTCGAATTTTAAGGATTTCATAGTCTACGTACTAGAATGGTTTAAAAAATTTTTTTAGAGATTTTTATGCATTTTAGGGAATTTTAAAGTTTCTCATTGAATTTTAAAGGATTTCACGGAATTTTAATATATTTTAAAGAATTTAAGAGATTTTAAATAATGTATAGTGGAATTTTAAGGAATTTAAAGATGTTTCTAGAAATTTCCAACGACATCGTGAATTTTAGAGATTTTTATGAATTTGAAATGATTTTAAAGTTTGTCGTGTAATTGTAAAAAATTTTAAGGAATTTTAATAATTTTAAAAGATTCCGTAGAATTTTTTGGGAATTCAAAAGATTTCATTGAGTTTCAAAAGATTTAAAGTTTTATTATGCGAAATGTTTGAAAAATTTCAATAGCATCATTATTGAAAATCTATTCACATTATTAATACTTTTCTGTTAGGGAAATTTGTTTGAAAGTTAGGGAAAAGTCAGGGAAGTGTCGGGGAAATTGAAAAATTGAATCTTGAAGCAACCATGAAGAATTATTTAAGGGAATTTCAAAAATCAAAGAAATTTTAAGACTTATAAACATATTAAAAATTCAAGAGAATTTACAATATAATTTTTAAAATACGAAAAATAGTTCCATGAATTATAGAAATTCTGAAAATTTCTAGACAATTCGAAAAATTGTAATAGAGTTCTGAGATTCAAAAGAAAAAGAATTTTAAAAAAACAATTTCAAGAATTCAGAAGAATTCTAAAAATGCTAAAAAATTGAAATATAATGAAAATAAAGTAAAATATTTAGAATTGAAAATAATTTCCAAGAATTAATGTGAAATCAAAATAATAATTTAAGTAAAATCTGAAAGAATAGTTCCAAAGAAAATTATAGGGCATTCAACAAAGTTTCGCATATATAATTAAAAACAACTTACAAAAAAATACAAACAAATTAGAAAGATTTCTTTTGAATTCATAGTTAATTCACAAGTCTTCAAAATACCTAAATCAAAACGCAAAAAAATTCAAGATAAATTGGAATATTTCAAGTCAAATTTAATTAATTAAAATGAAACTAAAATAATTTAAAATAACTGTAAGCTAATTAAAAAATTAAACAATAGTTCAACATAAATTCAGAATAATTTCAATGAATTGAAAAGATCGACTTCAATACTATTTAAAACAATGAAAAGAATTCCAGGGAAATTAAAATTTGACAAATTCAAAATCAATTTTTAAAAATCTTTTATTTAAAAACTGAAAACGTTTGAAAGTGAGTAATATTTATAACACACCTTTGAACATTGAAAAGTTTAATTTGATCAAATCAACTAATTTAAATAATTCTAAAGCGTCTTTTAAAATTATAAAAATTCAAACTAAATTTTTTTTTTTTTCATTTAAAGTCTTCTTTCATACTTTAGTTAAATTTCAGTACATTTCCAAAATTGAAAAATAAAAAAAGTACAGCAAGGGAAAAATCAACAAGGGAGAATTAACGTGATCAAATGTGGCTTTAAATTTTTATTTCTCTCATACCTTTTTTTGTTACCCCTCTAAGACCAGTGTTAAGTTTACCTTCAATTTCTTACGTAATAATAAGTTCATAACTCCCTCGAAAAAAACGTATTTTTTTTTTGTACAATTTTTGCAAACTCTGTGCATTTTACAATAATTTTTTTTCCTATTCTATTATTTTCTATCACTCCTTTCACACACTCCTAAAACTAAGAGAGCAACAAATATCCATTAATGTTTCTCCACACAATAATTTTTTTTATAATATAGAATTGTGCTTGATGAACTAACTTATAATTTTTATATTAAATGAATTCGAACGTGAGTTTAATTCTTTTGATTGTTCAATACAAGCCAATTAATAGAATTATTCGACTTTCAGTCTTCACTAAAATATTCTTAAGACCAAGTTTCGATCTCTAACTTAAAATTTTTTTCTCTTCAACATTACTTCTATTGAGATATAATACTAAATTGAAAATTTATAAAATTAAAGAAAATATTCTAAGATACGTTTATCTGATCCTCAATTTTTATTAAAATAAAAAAATTTGTTAATAATTTTTTTTATAAATGTAAATATTTAAGGTCAGATAAACTCACTTTTAACTTTAATTTTAGAAATTCTTAACTCGATATTTCATTAGATGTAGAAATGATATTGCAAGGGAAAATGCTTGTAAGATAGGGATGGAATAACTAATAAATAGCTTTAATTGTTTTAAATCTTCTTTTTGCAAATTAAAAAAATTCCTCTCACGTTGCAAACCGATTAAATCTTAATTCTGATTTATTTACTTCTGCAGAATTTCGAGACAATTATTGCAAGGAAATTACAAAAAATTATGACACCAAGTCATGTCGAAGATAGAAATTTTTCTAATACTTTTAAAAATATTATGAGATCTATTTTTTTAATTCGCAAAGTTTTCTTACAGAAGTATTTGAAAGCAGCGAATATTTTTTGACAAGTTAAATAGTTAGCTACGATTTGAAAACATCCATCGTCTAGAATATTTGAGACAAAAACAATTATCAATCGATTTTGATTCGTAGCTGAATTTAAAACAGTTTTCATTTCGAAAATCTTTCATTAGGGACCGAACTAAAAAAAGTTAAAATTTTTTTCAAATCCCTTCGGAATTATTAATCATTTTTTCCCCTACGGATTTTTTTCTTTCATTCTCTCACCATTTTTCTCTCGCTTTCATGCTTTATACATGTACGAATTACGAAACACTTAATAGACTTAAATTTATCTTATATTTGTTTCTTAACTATGTATTTTTCGCCCTAATATTTTTAATATGAACACTTCTTTTAAACATCCAGAAATGTATGAAGATTATTTTCTAAGAGTTCACTACATTAAGGAGTTGAAATGCGAAAAAATACTTATTATACTAGGCGGGGCGATTTTTAATTATTAGTAAGCTAAGGTGAGTATTTTGAACTTTTTTTCACGAGGTTTTTTCAGAGGGACAGCGCCTCTACTTTGTCACTCTTTTTTTTTCGCTATCTCTCGCACACGTCACTTAAAATACAAATTACAAGGTAAACAAATTCCGCAATCTCCACCGAAATAAAAAATTACCTCCCAAAGATTAACTTTTTAGTAAAATTTAAATTTTCCATTGTAATTCTCCTTTTCTTCAATAAAACTAAAAAATATAGAAAGTTTTGAGATCCAAAAATATTTACCAAATAATTCCCAATGTCCTGCAAAAAGTGTAGACCAATTTATTTATACAGTGTGAATTTCTCAAAATTTTGCCATTTTTTTTTTCAAGTGGACCTGCAGATATTTTTATGTAAGTAATTAAGGGTTTTTGATCAATGTTCTAACTTCAAAATTTAATTTCTTCATTTTACTCTAGAAATATTATAGCTAGAGATTTTTTTGCTCTGTAATGTACTCATTTTTCAAATATAAGTATGTGTACAAAGCGAAAAAAAATCTAATTCTAATACTTTTTGGATAATATCAGGAGATTGACTTTTGAACACTACAAACTTTTCTCTACTTTTTATACATTTTATAATTTACAAATCTGAGAATTGATGAAATCTTCATAAAGTTGGAAGTTAGCACATCAAAAGGGCTTGAGATCAGTTTGGACGGCGGATAAAAATTCATAATGTTCTGTTTAAAAAATAAATAATTTGACTTTTAGATAATGCAGAATTAGTTCAAAAAAATTTTTGGTAAAAATTTTTTTCAGTTTATTACTATTTTTGAGCTTGTTTGTGCCCTTTTGCTTTGCTAACCTTCACTTACGAATTACATATTATAATTATTATTCACCAATGGAATTTTTTTTCTGTTGGATGTAGATTGAATTGGAAAGTTCAAAGATTGTGAAAAAATTGAGATAATATAATAGAAAATACTGTGGAGACTACGTCGATCGGTTTCTAAGAAACTCAAAATACTATAACTGTCCTGGCCGTGACTAGAGTGGCAAGCAACAATTTTTTTTAAATAAAAATAAATTATCCTTTAATTAGTTTCAAAATTAATTTCTTTTATAGAACACAAAAGTGTGACGAATGGAAAAAAAACTATTTTTTCGCAGGAATCGAAACAAAGAATTCCAAGGGCGCTAAAAATTCAAGAAATTTCTTTTAAAAATTCTAGAATTCAAAAGAATGTTAAGAATTAAAGAAAATTTCCAAAATTGAAGTGAATTGCAAATATTCAATAAATTTCAAAAAAAAAAATAAAAAAACAAAATTTCAATAATATTGAATATAATAATAATAATAATAATAATAATAATAATAATAATAATATAATTTCAACCAGATCCTTAAAATTTAGATATTCGGATCCCTGATTTCTGAGGGTTAAAACAGATTAGAAGTAAAGAAAAAGGGCTAAAAAAGGGTATGTTATAATGATCTAAAACAAAGGTTTTAAATCCTTTTTCCACGTTACAGCAACGGTGAAATTTTCATCTACTTAAAGTAAGTTGTCATAAATCTCAGAAAACCTAAAGAGTATAGAAAATTGAAGAAAAAACAGCTGACAGCTAATTATTATTGACAGTTCTCATGAAGTATAGTATAAAAAGAATGAAATAAATACATGAACAATTTGCTACTAAAAATAAGATAAGATGCGAAATAATAATTTATATTAAATTACGATCTAGATTCTGAAAATTCTCGAAAATTCAAATCCCGAAAACAAAAGCAAAAAGTTAAGGAATAAATTTTTAATTTTCGGGAATTTGAAAACTAGAGAGTTTTTTGGAATTTCAATTTACATCCTAGCATCGTTAACTTAAGCGTTTGGAAGATATGAATTCCTTTAAAATTTTCGGTAATTTTATTTTTACTCGAGAATTTGAATTTTATTTTCGGGAAAAAGATGGTGTCCCAAATTTTTCAAACTGTCGAAAATTGTTTGAAAAAGGATAGACGATTCTTTTCGTCGAAGCAAATAAAGATTTTTAAAGAATTTTTCTATACCCTCTAGTCGACGGAAAACCATCCTGTCGATTATTCAAAGAATCCTTTGAAGTGAACACCAATTGGCCAACGACGATATCAATAATTAAACGCTTCTCTATAACTACATGGTTTCCGGTGAAAAGATTGCGAAGTCGTGGATATCGTAGCAGTAATTCAATGCCAGTGTTCGATAGAATCAATGTTTGAGAATATACTTACAAAAGTCTTGATAAATTCGAAAAGATTCTTCATTAATATGTGAAAGTTGTTTTTTTAATAACACAATTACGTTAAAAATCAAATCGAACACCGACATTTCAATAAAGCAGAGCTTTGCCTTCTACCTAATAAATAGTCAAAACAAACAATTTAATACATAGATCAAAGCGTTAAGTAGCTTTTCCAAAATTTATTTTCAAACTGAATTATTCTTATCAACAAAAAATTAAAAATTTTAATTTTCAAACTTAAAAATTTTTTTATTATTATTTTTACTCGATATGTTGAAGTTTTTCTTTAGTGCAGGAAACCAGGGTATTTTAACAAGAATGGAACGAAGCGAGCTGACTTTTATTTATAGATAAAAAATTTAAAAGGATCGACTTCAAGAATTCAAAAACATTGCCAGCATTCTATAAATATCAAGAATTTAAGGATTCCTAGATTCTAAGAATTTAACAAATCTGTGGAAAAAGAAAATTCAATGAGTTGAAATAAATTCCAAGAATTTTAGAAATATCAGAATTCAAGATAATTTCTAAAAGTTCGAAAAAAAATCCAGGAATTTAAGAGAATTCAAGAAATTGAAAAATATTCCAGTACTCAAAAGTATTTAAGCAATTTCGAAGAATTTTGAAAATAAGTTTTAAAAATTCACTGAAGTATGAAAAATTCAAGAAAATTTTGAGACATCAAGAGAATGCCCAGAATGAAAGATTGCTAGGAATTCAACGAATATAAAATAATTCATCCTATCTTAAAAAAGTGATGTAACGAAATTCGTGAAAATCTCTAAAAATTCCTAGAAACCTCTTGAAGTTTCTTAACATTTAAAATCTCTTAAAATCATTAGAAATTTCATCAAATTCCATGAAATCCTCGAAATTTTATGAAAAGATTTTAAACTTAAAATCCTATAAACCTTTTTAAATCTCTTAAGATTTCACGAAAACCTTAAATATTGTTTATAATTCTACAAAAATATTTGAAAATTATAAAAATATTTTTAAATTCTTTCAAATTCGTGAAAATCTCTTAAAATTCCTAGAAACTTCTTGAAATTCTTTAAGATTCTACAATAACTATTAGAATCCCTTTGTATCCTTTAAAATAGATTAAATCGTAAAAATCTCTTGAGCTCTTTTAAAATTCCTTGAAAATTCTCGAAAAAATTTGAAATCGCTTAAAACTTCTAGAAACCCTGTGAAATCTATTAAAATTTCACGAAAATCATCAAAAATCCCTTAAAATTTCTATAAACCTCTTGAAATGATTTACAGTTGTAAAATGTAAAACAAATAATCGTGCGCGTATATCGCGCGTGTTAGATTGCTTGTGAAGTTAAAAAATACCACAGAATTCAAGGAGAATCGAACAAATTCAAAGAATACAAAGGTGATCTGAAGAATAATCATTAAAATTCACAACGTTCCTAATTTTAAAAGTAGGACGCCATTATAAAATAGCGCTTACACCTTTTAATTCTATCTTTTGTTAATCAACCCCTGCCACTTGCATCAGAATTATGTACAAGGCAAGGCTTGCTCTGCGGACGTCCACGCAACCCTCTACTCATCTGCGTCTTTTCTTATGTCTAGCCTGCTTCTTAGTAACGGTCGCCACATCTGAATCGGCCGGAATTCTATCGCCCGTTTCCCGAACTGTGCCATCCTCTTCCGTATCCATCGGAACGACATTCGCAACCGGATCATCCGAGGAACTCAAATTCTCCTTCAAATTCTCCCGAACCAAATCACTTCTCTTCTCCGGTTCGCAATCGCTTTTCTTTTCTGAATCCGGGTCCATCAAAGTTTTCTTCTTGGAGGAACAAACAGCTTCTAAAAGAATATTAGCTTCCCCTAATTTCGGCTCTTCCTCCTCTGGTTTAGTCTCTAAAATTTCTACAGAAGTCTTAGCCTCTTCATAAAGTACCTTAGAACCTTCCCAAATGTTATCAAACGAGGCTTTGCTAATAAAAGGCACCACTCTTTTACCTTTGCATTCCCTCTTTTTGATTTCCGAAACTGGAGCTTCTTCAATTTCCCTCTCTTCGGATTTGCTCTTCCTCTTGACGATGGAGCTCCAAGGAGTCTCTTCCGGTTTCTCCCCCTTCTCCTTTTCCTTCACAATTGGACTCCAATCTAACAGCGAACTCTCGATCTCCGCATCGAGCACCTTCTTCAAAGCCTCACCCTCCGACCTCTTCTTTCCCTTCTTCTTCCTCCTGATCGCACCTTCAAGGATTTTCAACTCGGGAGCCGGAGCTTCAACCTGCTCCGCCTTCTGCATAGCATCAATGTCGATTATTTCCACCATCGACTGTCTTTTCGAGGTGTAAACATTCTTCTGTATCATCTTCTCCTCCTCTAGCTCCCAAATGCAACAGTCAATCTCCTCCGCCAGATCCTTCTCAAGAGTCTTGCTCCTGTTGCAGCCTTCAATCGGCTTAACTAGAGTCACTTCCGCCTCCGGAAGAATAGCCTCGATCACCACAATGTCCTTAGGCTTCTCCCCACGAATCTTCGCCCTCCGGGATCTTTTCTTAAACTCATCCAGTTGCGAGTGCAGAACGTGCTCCACGTCTTCATCCGAGGACAAAACACCCTTCAGCATTTTCTCCTCTTCGATCTTCCCTACTTTCTCCAGCACCTTCTCTTTCAGATTCTTCTCTTCCGATTTCTGTCTCTCTTTCTGCTTCGGCCTTTCCTTCCCTTCCACCTTCTGAGGTTCTTCCAACAACTCCGCAGAGTTAATATGCTCCAGCTCGTCATCAGAAATCGTGCTCTTACTGCACTTGCGTAATACAGGTTCGTTCTTCTCCTCGACTCCAAGGTTCTCTGATACCTGAATATGCTCGATGTCATCATCCGACTGGTGAGCTGCCATCTCGACCATGTGATACTCAATCGAGGCAAAATCGTCTGAAGGATCCAGAGGCGGTAGCGACATCGTATCAAGGTCGAATCCCTTCTCCAGAGTCTCACCAATCGTTTCAAAAGAATCGCGCCTTCTCTCATGGGACTTTTTTCTTTCCTTTTTCTCCTTCCTTTCCCTTTCCTCCTCTCTTTTCTTCCTGTTCTCTCTGAGATCTTCAACAACTATACTATCCTCGCTCTCCTTCAGGAGGTACTTCGGCTCACTGTTTTCGATATCCTTCCTATCCTTTTTTCCCTTCTCCTTCTCACTCTTTTCGCTCTTCTCCCCCTTCCGTTGGTCCCTCCTCGACCCGGATTTGTTCTCCATTAAGACGACGCTGTCCTCATCATAGTTAACGACGTACTTCGCTTTCGCAAAGTTCCGCTCCTGATTCTCGCACTTTGACCTCCAAGCGTGTTCCCGAGCTTGAGACATCGGACTGTTTGGAATCTCGCCCTGCTGAGCGCAGAGACTGAGGCTTGTCGGCACGTCGCGGAAGGATTCCTCGCGCTCAAAGATGGAACTTTTGGCGACTTCGGCGGCCTCCGCGCAGAGGCTTCTCTTTTCTCGGACCTCTTTGATGCTCTCGTCGGGGACGTTGTCGATCACGGGCTCGTTCGCTGGTCGCATCTCGGCGCAGATCTCAGTGTGACTACGGAGCGCCTGACCTTCCGAGTCGAAGTCTCCTAGGGAAGCGGGACCCTCCTCGGCGCAAACGCTTCTGGGGGGCTCGGGAGTCGTCTCTGCGTCGAGATCATAATCCTGGCTAAAACTAACATCTTCCTCGTCGGCGGAAACGGTTATTACGGTGCCCAACGGGTTGACGACTTTAGCTACCGGCTGTCCCACCCTTTCAATAACCAATCGCCTCCCTAAACAGAAAAAGCCGTAGGCAGGTATCAGTATTTAGCTTTCAAGCATTTTTCTGGGGGTTATTCTTTCAGTTTTAAGCGGCATTGGAGCGCAGTTGGAAAATAGTGCTATTTCTACTTAGAGATTGGATGTTAGTCGGAATTGTCAACTTCAGATTAGGGGCCGTCCTTAAATTACGTAAGGCTGTTTTCTGGAATTTTGACCCATGTACCCCCCTCTGTAAGGGTCCGTAAGTTTTGATCCCCCCCCCATCTAAAAACCTTACGTAATTTAAAGACGGTAGATAATTTAAATGGTAGAAAATAAAAATTCTAGAAATATCAAGAAATTTACAA
>CAJFCO010000443.1:626122-653782 GCA_904066015.1 Synergus gifuensis
AGACGAAGGTTTATTGACTCTTATTAGCTAAAAATATTTATTATTATGCATGTATACTTGGGTAAACTAAATTGCTCTTATGGTAAAGTATTACATGCCCTTAACAAATTGTCAATTTTATATCTCCATAAATTTAGAAGAAACGTTACAGAGAAAAAATGTCGATAAGGTAGGGATCGAATAAGTAATACACAGCCTTAATGTTGACATTTAATTATTTTTTCCACACTTTCCATGAAATGAATAAATACATAAATTAAAAAATGGATCCAAATATTTTAGGGAAGATTTTAGGATATTGGGAAATTACTTTTCCACTTGAAAAAAAAGTTAGCAGAAGGCATCCAAAATAATTTTTGAATTATAACATAAACAAAAAATCTCGGAAAAACAAAAATTAAAAGAATGACAACACATTTTTAATATTTGGCACATCTAACAAAGAAACATTTGTAACATAATATACAAACATGTGAGCAATATTTAAAAATTTTTAAAAAAGTGTTTTTAATTAAGGAAAAAAGTGTTTTTAATTAAGGAAAAACGTGAAGTTTAAAACATTCTAGAAATTTCGGATTCTACCTTCTTAAAAATACTGAAAAAATAAAAAAAATAAATTAAAACTAATACAATGCAGAAAATCATTTAAGCTTTCTAAATTTGAATTTTAATATATAAAAATAATAAGCAGTCCAAAAAAAAACAGAAGAAAAAATTCTGGTGATTTTAAATGTTTAAATTTTTCTTCGATCTTCTCTTCATTGTTTCATCAGAAATTCTAAGTAACTTCTCACATCTCCACAACAACTGTCTAAAAGTTCATAAATATTTTTTTTTTTTAAATTGTTGAATACTTCATTTAAGAAAACACAAACCTAAAAATTAAATTTGAGGTTTACAGCCACACGCATACAGATTTTTTCAGTAAGATTCTTGGCACGACTGAAGTACCGGGAAAAGAAGGAGAAAACAGGTGATCATAATTTTTTGGAATAAAATTGATTAAGCTCAGTTAATAATAGAGATAGTAAAAAATAATCTCTTTTTTTTCTAGGTGAAAAGAATGTTATATACACCATTTACACCGTGTAATTCAAGCGGTCAAGAAAAAAAGTTACGAGGATGTGATACCTGCCTCTGGCCAGTTCTGTATCCACGCAAACTTACAATGCTATTCATCCTTCACCACGTGCAAAGAAGAGTGTAAAAGAGCGCACAGATATGGATTTCAATCCAGTGAATGCGCACAAAATTTTCAAGCACTCTCTTGTTGTCGCTCTAATTGAAACTAAAAATGGCCACTTCATTTCTTCTCTAAAAATTGATAGAACATATTCAAACGTGGCCATTTCTAGTTTAATACTAACAATACAGATTCTCGCACAAATTATAATACACAGACGAACACACAAGCAGGATTGCTACAGAAGTCTGGCTTCAAAGTTTCATGAATTTTCCAGATTTTTCAGATCCAATTTTGGAAAAACTCTAGGTTTCTTTTTTCAAAAATCCAATAATACTAAAGGGCGTTAGACCCAAGTGTTAGGCTCAAAATTCCATTCTCAAATTCTTTAAACCTTTTATCATACGTTATAAATTTTTTAATTACTTTGAGTTCTTGTGAAATCCTTTAAAATCTTTGAATATCTTTTGAAATTATTAAAATACCTTGAAATTAAAAAAATCGTATACAATCCTTTGCAATTATTTAAAATTGAAAACTTTTGCAGTCTCTTAAAATATTTGAAAATTCATTGAAATCTGAAAATCTGGTGTACATTAAAAATTCGAGTAATAAACCATTATTTTGTAGCAACCATGGCAAGGGAACAGACATAAAAAACAGGGTCAATTTTAGTAAATTTCTTTTTCTTTTTGTGTTAATGCCTTATTAAAGACTGACTTTAGTTTGCAAAAATACTTAAAAATTGCAATATCCGTTTTTAATTTCTTTATTTTTTAAGTAGACAAAGTTTGATCAAATTTGGTCAAATTCTGTTGCGGATTTTTTAACTTACCGGGAACTCGATGAGGAGCTACTGAAGTTTCCAGCATTGCTTCGGCAAGATCCTCTCGAAGTTGATTCTCACCACTTCCGAGACTAATATTCTCGTTTTCTAAGGAGTCTCCGTATGCTTCCATGAATCTTGGAGATTGCTCGTAACTACCTGAAAAGTGTAAAAAGAAGATCATAACTGAATACAAGATAAATTTTAAAACTGCGCATTTAAAAGTTCCATAAAACTCTACTGCGCATCCTCAAGTGACATAAGTTTACTGCGCAGTAATAAGTACCATAGAACGCTACTGTGCATCCATATTTATTAGTGATTTTTTTTTTTTTTTTTCAAATTTGAAGAGATTTAAATTGGAAAATTGAATTTAATAATTTTTAATTAAAACATTTAATTAAAAAAAAATTTTTAATTTAAATTTAAATTAAATTTTCAATTTAAAAATTTTAAAAATTTAAAAAAAATATTTTTTTTTAATTTAATTTTATAATTTGAAAAAATTATAATTGTTCCTTTTGGTAAGAAAATTACTTCTGATTTTTTCAGAATTAAAAAAATATATTTAGAGGTCGCTCAAAGCCAATTTAGGAGGAAAATAATCATTTTCAATAAAATTAAAGTTATTTATTGATGATTTGCTTCTAATGCGCATGAATTGTATTCTTTAAAATTTAATATTGACCTCAGTTTTTTCAGATTTTTACAATAATATTCAAAGGTCGCTCAAGGTAATTTTAGGGCAAAAATGATCAATTTTAATTAAATTGACATTATTTATTGATGATTTACTTCTGGCGCGTATAGATTGTGTTCTATACAATTGAATATTGGACTTTAGAAAAAAAAAGCAAAAAAAAATGACCCTAGTATTTATATGTTTTAAAGCTTACTTCCAGATCCATCGATAACGACTGGCACTAAAGGTTTGCTGGTTGCATGCGGCATATTCACAGGATTCGATCTTGCAGGACGAGATCCGCCCGACACAGTGATTTCCACTGTTTCCGCTTCAACGAGGTTAACGGCTACCCTGAATTAAAATTTTTTTTTTAATTTTGATTCCCTAATATGATAATTTAAACTTAAAGCAAAACAAGGAAGTTATTTTTTTATCTGCGGAAAAACACTTTAAGGGGGTGAAACAGCCCCTCAAAAATAGGGGTCTCAAGTGCCGATTGCATAGTTTTGTGTATAAAAACTAAATTGATTTCGATCAAACCTACGGGAAAAGTTTCCTCGTGATGAAAGATGAATAACGTAATTTTCCCAAAAAAAGAAAGCAAAACATGAGGAGGTAAACCACCCCTAGATATTTTTAAAGTTGTGCTAAAAATTTTTTAATTCACAAGAAAAAATTTAAAAAATATATATTTTGCACTTGGAAGAAAAATAAAGTTGACGTTTCGCCAAAAAAAATAATAATAAAAAAAAAAATTAGTAATAATATATACTTTTCATACACAAAATATAATATGTAAAATGTATATGTTCCATACACGAATGTATTATTTTTCTCTATAAAATATGTATACTTCTTAAAGATTTTAATAATTTTTTGTATAAAAATAGTTCCTCAATGCTGTTTTTTTTTCTTAAAAATACATAAATACCTTCATCCTCTTTTTTGTGTGCAACACGTATTTTTTTCGAATTTTTTTGCTCCATTTTACATTTACTTTGCAATTTTATACATAATTTGGGGGTGGTTTACCCCCGTGTAATTTTTTAATTATTGTTGAATGTACCCTATTTCACCTCCATCGTTATAAAACTAATTTCCCCATTTTTTTGTGTATGGAAAGTATATATATTATCACAGACAAAATAATAAGTGTTTAGAGGTAGTTACCCCACTAATTTAAAAAAATTTTTTTTTGGCAAAACATGTCAACTTTATTTTTGTCCCAAGTGCAAAATATATATTTTAAAAATTTTTTCCTTTGAATTAAACAATTTTTAGCACAAATTTAAAAATATGTAAGAGTGGTTTGCCCTCATTTTTTTTTTTTTTTTTTTTTTTTTTTTTTTTGAGAAAATTACGTTATTCATCTTTCATCACGAGGAAACTTTTCCAATAGGTTTGATCGAAATCAATTTAGTTTTTATACACAAAACTATGCAATCGGCACTCGAGACCCCTATTTTTGACCCCCTTAAAGAGTTTTTCAGCAGATAAAAAAAATACGTGTCGCTTAGTTTTTCGAGTACTACAACATATATCAGGGAGAATCAAATGGGTGAGGGACACCTGATAGACCTTCCTTATCAGTGTGGTCACAAGATTCAATTTTTCAATTTTCCAAACTTTTCCTTGACTTTCATTGTATTTCTATAAAAAAAAAAGAGTAATTTTTACCCGCTCGGTGCGTTGTAAGTTTTAAAAACAAACTGGGGCCCCATCCAAAGTCTTCTATGTGGTCCTGCATGGGTTACAATCTCAACTTGGCTGAGCCATCGATCCTCATCCGATTCCAGTTGTTGAAGATTCTTCGGTATCGAGACAACCTCAAGAAAAGGGCTTGAAGGTGGTAGAGGTGGAACGATTTCCATCGAACCGGGAGAACGTAGAAGAGGCCATTGACCTTTCGCTTCTACCTCTAACTCGATTGAAGTGTCGTCGCAAACCTTCTCTTTCGGCACACCTAAAATTCATAAGTTAAGAGTTAAAAGTGTAAAGAAAGAATTATTAAAGGATATCATTATACCAAATAGGGTGGTCCTAAAAAGAAAAATATTCCTTCCCATCTCACTTGCTAATTTTATTTTATTTGTTTAGAAAAAATTTTCCTAATTTTTTGAGATTTTGAAATTTATCTGTTCGCGTTCTCCTCTTGAATTATATTGGAAAAAAGCTTTTTTTGGAAACTGGATTTTGTCACCACAACAAAGCTTTCTCTATGAGGAAGAAATTAGTAGGAGATTTCAAAAAATAAAAAAATAAGATTTATTGAACCACCTTAATATCGAAAGATAGGGTGAACATGATTTACCTGCAGCTGGCTTTGGATCGAGATCGTATTGGATCATGTTTCCGTGACAGGCCATGATGAAGAGAGAATCTACGGCTCTTTTTGCAGCTTTGTTTGTAGAGTCTCGTTGTGCGTAAATCCAAGCTCGCGGTGGTGCAAAACAGGCGCAAATCTTCAAGGGTAAAGTCACGCTTTCATCCGAATGGAGTCTTTGCCTTGGCTGCTTTCTGCCACTGAAAATTTGTAATTATTTAAAATTATTTCTCTGTATTAGAAAAATATCTTGCTCTCGCTCTAAAATGCCATAGAACTTTATTGAGCAGTCTTGAAGGGCATAGTGATTCAACCTATCTTATTTCTACGGGAAATTCGAATGAGTTAATTATAAGTTACCCACACAATCCCAAATAGCTACCATCGTAGTTTATTACAATCATTTTTCTTTTTAATAAACTCACCTTGATGGTTGTTGGTTGTTAACGTGGTTGAGCGTCGAAGGCTGACGAATTTGTGCCAAGGGATGCAGAATTGTAGGATGCGGGTAAGGTGGAAGTCTGGGATTCGTGTACGGATATACGGAGAGAGGCAGTTCAGTATGAGAAACTGGAGAATGGGATCTGGTACTATCATCAGTTAAACCTGCACTCCGATGAAATCTCGAGAGTCTATTCACGACGTGAGGCGTAGAGTGAGTTCGAACACCAACAGGGCCGCCGTAAGGAGCAACTGGAAAGACATGTGTTGTGCCACGAACTGTTGAAATCGCCGCCCAACGTGTATCACTTGAAAATGTCATATCCTGGAAAAGAAAGGAAGAACATTGAAAAATGTAATTTACGACTTTACGATTTTAAATTAAATGGAGATTAGATTTTAAAATTAATGCAAAAAAAATTCAAAAATCTTTGCTTTTAAGAAGTGTAAAGCTAGATATTGGATAAATGGATATATACTTGAACTTTAGCAGTGGTGTCGCCGCGATGTAGTACGTAAAGGTGATGCACTGCGGCAAGCGAAGGACCGCCAGGATGAGGTTGTATTCTAAACACGTGAAAATCGTGTCCCCTTTTGTCAGCGGTCATTAATAGTGCTCCAGTCACATCGAATGTCATGGCGACAATGGCGTCATTGTGGGCAGTGAAATGAGCGACAACTGTCTCTAAGGTCTGATCCAAATCCTTCTCGTCCTTCGCTGCTTGAAGATCAAGAATTGTAATCACACCTGGTTGCATCACATCAGTATCCATGTTATTAAAGACAGTCGGGGAAACCGAATTCCCTGTTAAACTGGATGCGACAGTCTCTCCCAAACCTCGAAGACCTTTGCCTAAAGATTTTGCGGCGTAGAGAACTGTCGCTGTGTAACTCTGAACACCCTCGCCTTCGCTACCGCCGCTGCTTCTTCTCGACGGTATTAGTTTCTTCTCACTAAAATTAGAAAAGTTCTCTTTATTATACTCTCGGGCTTTATAGTACAAAATCCTCACAAAACAGGGGAATTTTGAAAAAACTCGTTTTCTCGAAATTCCCATAATAGACGAAATTCCACAAGGGCATAACCCACAATCTATAGGTTGATCTCTCAATGACTATCGCGCATTTTAGCAATATATTTTTGAAAAAATGAAGGTCAACAATTTTATCTGAAAAAAAATTTGATAATTAAAAAAACATTTTTTAAAATTTTTTTATATTTTTTTCAGTTTTATTTTTTTACCCTCTTATCAGAAACTACAAATCTACAAAACTATTTCTCAGTTTTTTATTTATACAAAAAATTAATTTTGAATCAACGTCCAAAGTAAAAAAAATGCGCGTCCAGCTTTCTATCTCCCATAATTCCTCAGAACTGGCTGACTTTTTCTAATCTATTTTTTTGGCCTTTGTTCAACACTAAAATATCCCCAGAGTGGGCTTTTGTTTTTTTTCATAAATTGAAAATTAGATTTTACAAAACGTTTTTTATCAACTACCCTGGGGAAAGACTGGAAAACCTCTACTCTGCTTTTTGACTTAAAATTTGAACATTCTAACCGGAAAATGTAATAAAAAAAAACCTGTAAGCAAGCCATCTCGTGCCGAGAGCAATTGGATTAGGGTTCGGTCCAGGGCCTGGATAACAGGTGGTTACAGTGAGAACATCCTCGAGTGTCCTAGCGTCAAAGACTGCGATCTTCTCCAAGAAAGTAACAACCACTGATCTCTTGTTAGTATGCACATCGCAGACGGGATTTTTAAATTTGATACTCTTGGTCTGTTCGCCAGTCTTCAAGGATATGAAGCTAACGTTGCAGAACTGTGGTCCCGGGCCTGCAGAGTCGCATAGCGCAACCAAGGGTCGTTTCGTTTTAAATGGATCATTGCGATCATCGTCCGGCTTCGGACTCGGCAGTACTCTCAAGGTGCGAACGACGCCCTGTCGCCAAGATAAAACCTCCGTCGCTTCTCCCGATGCCGACACCAACCATATCTTAAATTAATAAAGAAAAGTTTGATGTTTAAATACTTGTAACTTGAAAAGTTTGCATATCATGTTGAAATAAAAAAAATACGTGTCTATTTTTTTTATATCTAAAATACGAAAAAAAATATTCGAGACGATTTTATTTTTCAGTTGTAAATATGATATGGAATCACCCATATAAACAACTCTGGTGGTATTAAGAGTGTGCCATAGGAAGCCATGTCTTTTTATTTCTTCGACCGCTCTCGATTCGAATAGATAATGATCAGTTACCTGCACTCCTGTTGCATAACCGAGTACCAACAGCAAGGGTGGAGTGCTGGATCCTTCATTATAGTCAGGATAGAAAAAAGGATCATTCACGTCTGCGTACTCGAACCTGGCCCAAGTTATGGACTCTTTGTTTTCCGAATTAGGTGCTCCGGTGTATGCCTAAAAACAAAATGAAAAATATTTTAATTGATGAACTTACTTAATTTAATAAAAAAATTATTTAAAAAAAAAAAAAAAATCTACTAAATTTTGCCCACAAAATTCCCGAACAGTTTTTAGTGGGGAATTTTATGAGATTTAAATAATTGCAAGATATTTTAAGTGTTTTAAAGTAATTTTAGGGAATTTTTCAAAAATTCTAAGAAGTTTTAAGATTTTTAAAGGATTTTATAAAATTTCAAGATATTTTAATGATTTTAAAGAATCACAAGCGGTATAAACGAATTTAAAAAGATTTAAAGGATTTTAAAGAATTTAAAAAAAATTTTAAGAGACTTTAAATGATATCAAGAGATTTTAAGTGATTTTAGGAAATATCAAGAGTTTTTGAATGATTTTCAAGAAATTTCATAAGATTTAAATAGACTTCAAGTCAAGATTTTAAAGAATTTTAAGAAATTTTAAGGGAACTTTAAGGACAAAACAGTTTCAGGATTTTCACAAAATTTCAAGAAATTTTTAAAGGATTATAAGGGATTTAAAATAATCAAAAGAAAATGATTTTAAAAAACTTAAAAGGATTTTAAGATATTTGACATGATTTTAAAGAAATTTTTCGTTTGTTTTTTTTTTTTTTATGAGAAATATTTTCTACTTTATTTCGTTGAAAAATATTAATTAGAACTCAAGTTACATTGGATAATCCATTTCTGGGTGTGACTATCTCACCCCTTTGATATTTCTATTGCGGAAAAATTGTTTTATATTTTTATTCTTTGTAAATAACATTCTGCTTACACGTGGAATATTTTTGAAGAAAGAAAGATATGTTTTGCTTTTTACATGTGGCCCATTGCTTTAAGGGATAGTTAAATTTAATTAATGGTAGTTTCTTGAAAAATCATTAAACACGTCAATTTTAATATTCTATATTATTAACGAAAATGTTTCTCTTGATTGTTTGATAAATATAAAATAAGGGTAGCAAGTAGCAACCCTTTTGGTCATAATTACATCCAATATTTCGGGTTTTTTATAAGAAATATTTTTCATTTTGTTTCATTAGAAAATATCCATTATACATCGAGATATATAAAAAAATCATTTTTTAGGGTAATTTTTAGTGAAGGTTTTCACAGGTTTTTACTCCTTTAAAATTTTGAAAAATTTCAAGGAATTTTTCAAGAATTTAAAAAGGTTTTAAGCATTTGCCAGAGATTTCATAAGATTTCAAGGCATTTTTACTGATTTTAAAGAATGTCAAGTCAGTTATTTAAATGAATTTGAAAGGATTTGAAGAGATTAACAAAAAAAACTCAAAAATTTTAAAAACTAGGGATTCGAAAAAATTATTTTCAAACCAGGAGTCCACTTCCTATATCAAAAATTAGAGGGACCGTTGCCCTCTATAAAAAAAGAGGGATTTTGGATTTGGATTTGCTACCCTGGTAAAGTAGTAAAATAATTATTAAATAACTACTACGATGATAATAATAATAATTACTAAGGAATTCAAATAGAGACACTAAAATAATTCCAGTCATTTTTTTCCAAATTTCATGATATTCCCAAGTTTTCTAGGAATTTTTCAAAATTTAACAACTTGTCTAGGTTTTCCAAGTCTTGCATCAAACTTTAAATTGATTTTTTCTAATTTTATATACTTACTTGGGGTACAATATCATTAATTATGCCGGCGACACTGTCTATGATGGTGCGATCATTGATTGGCTGAGGCGAAATCACCTGCGTTCCTTTCTGTGCCCCTCTTCTTGGTGAATCCGCCGACATTTTTCTTTTCTATACAACGTCCTAATTCCTGAAATAATAAATGAAAGATGACATAATAATTATTATTTTCCTTGATAAAACATAAATTTTTTTAATTAAGGGTTATTTCGCAAGATTTTAGAAGATTTCCTGGAATTTTCCGAAATTTCTAAAGATTTTCAATAAGTTGAAGGGATTTCAAAAAATTTTAAAAGATTTTGAATCATCTCCAGGGATTTGAAGAATTTTCAACATTTTAGGTAATTTCTAAGATTTTTTCTATTATGGGGCTCAAAATTCAATTCTCCATTTTACTCAACGAAAATTATAGATAAATATTTTTTCGCTCTGTAAAGCTAATCTTTTTTCAAGTATAAGACTGCACACAGAGCGAAATAATATTTAATTTAGATACTTTTTGCATAAAACGAAGAACTGAAAATCTATAATAATAATAAACATACAAAAAGTTGATGTATTGTCCATGGATATTTTACCCCCCCCCCCCCCAAATTTTTTTCTGGAGCCGCTCTTGACTGAATAGAAAGTAGTTGAATTATGGACGATTTTTCTACTCTTTTAATTCAAAGCAATGTCGTTTTTGAACGAAAACAGCTCAATTAATTTTATCGATATACGTTTGTTCTCATTTCAATCCTGTTAAATCCTGTGACCAAAAATGAAAACGTTATAATTCTGCAGGCGTGATAGATTTGAATTCCAGTTAATTATGCTTAATTTTCTAAGGCAATTGTGAAAATTGCAGTCAATTTAATCCCTTTCTCGAAATAAAATTATCAACATTTCAATATAATATTCAATCCTGCAGAATTAAACTGGATTAAAGTATTGAAAATTTAACTCAAACTCATAACACTTTCAATTCAAAGCAATTGCGTTTTTGAAAATTTCGAAATCATTTTAATTCATTTCAATACACACCTTGTTACGGGGTACCTAGATTTTTTTTTCACAGTTGTTACTTTACAAAAAAAAAAAAATAATAATTGTGTAAAGAAAAAGAAAAAAAACCTAAAATAAAAATAAGTTCAAGCCCATTCGGTAAAATTTTCTGATACAAAAATATCGTCTCTTCAGTTTTAAATTTTAAATACACACCTCTAAAATTTCAATATTACAAAATCAATTCGACTAACAACATAAAAAGGAAACTACAATTTTTAAAATTAGAACACTCTTGAATATACCGCCTGAATTACGTAAACAGCTTTCAAAGTTCATACGACTGACACTAACAAAGTGAAGTCTCCATTGTTGACATCTGTATTACGCGATATTCCACTGTCCTTTGTTTACGAGAAGACATTAGACAACGTTCTTCGGTCTTCTCCCCGTAAACAACTTTCGGAAATTTGTTCTCGTCATTGCCACACAAAGTCACGATAACATCATAATTAAACTCTAATCATGTTATTATTTAACTTTCAGTCTTAAACTGCGTCGAAACCTCTCAAACTAAGCAAACCGACGAAATAAAACCGAGGAGTGGGAGGTGTAAGAGGTAGTTCAAGTCTATAGTTTTCACTTTCATAAAGAGAAACAACAGAAACGGCAAGAGAGAGAAAAATGTAAAACACAAACTTCTCTCTATTTTAAATAACAACACTTTAAAAATATTACGGAACATCCAAGAAAAAAGGTGTTAAAATCATTGCGTAAAAATGCGTAGGCGATCCCGGGACAAAAAATAGATCTCCCCGAGCAACAAAGGAATCCACGGAAAACGTCACTTCGCCCCTTTCGAGTTTCAAAGCAAATCGGACATTTTTCTCTAAACGCGTTATTGTCTAGAATTTGTAGGGTTTTTTGATTGTTCACTTACTTCTCTGCAAAATCGAGCTTTCATCGTGTGAGGCGCATCAGACTATTTACTGCGTCATTTTGCGAGCAACTGATCACTTCAATCACAGAATCACTTACTGACAGCTCACAGCCGAGAAGCAGAGTCGAAGTTGAGCTGTTGAGCACAGCCAAACAACAATGATGTCACCCGAGAAACGTCAATCGTGCCCTTGCGCATAAGAACTCTCTCAGAACTCGAATCTTTTCCCGACCAAATTTCGTGAAAAGGCGAGTAAATTATACGGAATATTTTATTTGAATGGAAAAATGAAAATTTGAGACATGACGAGGTAACTGAGGGGTTTTGAGAAATTATCTGAATTTGACTGGGAGAAACGGAAAGAAAACAATAATCAACAATAATCAGCTGATATGAGCTGTGGACACACCCACGGGAATCCGGTCCGTCTTTCTCAAATCCCACTTGTAACCATTGCGCATGCGTTGCGTTCGGCATCTGATTGATTGCTATTCGCGCGCAATTTAAAACGCTAAGAAATATTATATTATACTCAATACGCATGCGCAATTAATGTGACGCATGCGCAATTGATGTGACTGTAGAGAAAGAATTTCTTGATATTTGGGTAGGTAGGGACGGTAGGGTTGTAAAGTTTCATGAAAATTTAATCAAATGAAAAGTTTCATGAAACTTTTGAAACATTTCAAAGGTTTATAAGTTTCAAATATTAGGGCGGGAAATTTAAAAATGATAAAAAATTGAAATAAATAAGCAGTTAAAAAAATTAGATCGTTAGATAAATAATAAATTAACTTATATACATAAATTAATAATAAAATACAATTATAACAAGAATAAAATGATGTTTTCTTCATTTCGAATCTAGCAATATCTTTGGTTTCATGAAACTTTCAATGTTTCAATGAATCGTTTCATATGTACATGTGTGTATGTGTGTGTGTGTGTGTGTGTACATATTGGACGCGTCCGATCTGGCTAAGGTCCCTAGATCTGGTGGAAGCAGAGGAAGAAACAAGTCTGTGATTGGCAAGTTGGTGGCTTTTGAAATTCAAATCCGGCCTTTTGGGTTGTGACGTCACTGACAAGATGGTGACATTTTGAGGGACAACAAATACACTCGAATCTCCCAAATGTTAAGAATTTTTTTCCAGAGATTCTTCCAAATGTCAAGAAATTCTTTATCTCTATTGTCACATCAATTGCGCATGCGCCATGTCAATTGCGCGTGCGTATTGAGGTAACTGCTGGTTAATATTGAGAAAGTAATGCGGTTAATATTGGGAGGTTGTTAATATTTCGATGGTTAATATTGGAAGAGTCGAGTGTATGTAATACTTTTTAACATTTTAAAATTCGCGCGCAGTTTAAAATGCTACCACAGTTTATACAGTTGCGAGTGAGGCTGGCGTCCCATGGTTGCGTTTTGCATTGCGTCGTAATGAGAGAGGAAGAGACAGATGTATACTTTTGTCTTTTTTTCTCTCATTATGACGCAACGCAAAACGCAATCATGGGACGCCACCCTCAGAGTCCCTGATGCTACAAATATTATTTTTATCGTTTATTATAAATAATGGCATTTCAATTTTTCTTTTTATCAAGATACATAAATTTCGATCTATTGCACATTTTTATAAGTTAAAATACATTATTTATAATAAATAATAAAAATAATATTTTTTAGCATTTTAAACTGCGCGCGAATTTTAACCAATCAAATGCCGAGTGCAACGCTTGCGCAGTTTAGTAAAGGGCTTCACCAATCAGCAGGGTTGGTCAGTTACGCGTAACTTGAGGTTTTTTACGTATTAGGTATTTTACGTTGTGACGTAAAAATACAAAAATGGCCATGTAATGGTACATAAACAAATGTGATAAATGTATAATTAAACATTAAAACTGCAAAACAATGTCTAAAATGCCTTCACATCCGCGGGAAATCCTTCTAAATAATCTTTTTTTGACATTTTTTTGTACTTTTAATGTTTAATTATACATTTATCACATTTGTTTATGCACCAGTGTGTGGCCATTTTTGTATGTACTATTACGTCACAACGTGAAATACTTAATACACTCGACGTTCCCAATAGTAATGTTCCCAATAGTAATTTGTTCCCAATAGTAAAAGAATTTTGTTCTCAATAATAAAGAGCGCAACTCGCAATATAAGCACTTCATACCACTGCTCATGCGCTGCGTTCGGCATCTGATTGGTTGCTATTCGCGCGCAGTTTAAAATACTAAAAATAGTATTTTATATGCAATACGCATGCGCAATTGGTGTGAAATTTCAGGAAAGGCATTTTTTTACTATTGGGAACGACTCAGGTTTGGATTTATTTACTATTGGGAACGTCGAGTGTATTACTGTGGTTTTTGACATTTGTAAATTACGTATTATACGTAGAAAACCCCCCACTCCATATGAATTTATGTGTTTTCGACGTAATATACTTACGTAAATTACGTAAAAAACCTTTGGGTATATTACGTTCACAACCCTGCCAATCAGCCACTATCAATCCAGTTTAGTAGGGATCTCCACCAATCAGCTTCGACTAGAAAGAGATGAAATATCCCACACTGACAACTTTTCTCTCTGATACATTATTCATGTTTTCCCACCTAGATCCATTTCTATATGTCGAAGTAATGGCCATTGGCAAAGACATTATACACCATTGGTCAAATGTCAATTGTCAACAGAATACAGATACAGAACTGATACCGTTGAAAACGCTGAAAATGAAAAAGAGAAATGAAAAATCGATGTTCCGAATTTAATTTCCATTTAGCAACGCTTTCTTTCTAGATCCCTTTTTCTTGAAATCCTATATAAATGTGTTATATATTTGTTCCTGAAATCCTGATACGTGATAAAGTGCAGAACTGTTTACATCTCTTACATGTGATTTAAATTGTTTATTTACATTTATTGTAAAGTGTATAAATAGTAATTACAATGAGTGAATTTAAATTACACCATTTAATTAAAGAATTAATTGAATTACTGGGGTAAGTAAGCATTTTTTTTAAAATAAGATCAGTTATTTTCATATTTATTCTCTTTTTAACCTTGAACCTTGAATTATTTGTTTCTTTTATTCTTCTATGTTTTGAGTTTTATAATTATTATTGATAATTTTACCAAAATGATTATTTTTATTTTTTCAGAAAATATCCACAACAAAAATATCGGCTCCTATTCATAAGAGGCTAACTTTGAGAATGCTGTTTATAAAATGCTATCTTAAAAAGTAGCCGAAATATAAGACTATCTTTCTGCTCTTTTCAATATAATGTTACTTTATTACAGCAAATTCTATATATAAACTTATATTGAACGCAGTTTTTTGATAAACTTCTATTATACTCGCCGTTGGGATAGACTTTTATAATTTTAATGAGCTTAGCCAGCATCTTATTGAATTGGCGAAAAAATACACTTTTATAACTTTCAAGTGAACGTTGGAATTTTCTTGCACGGTTTCTAGATGGTAGTTTTTTATTGCATAGCTGATGAATTATAGCCTCTTATGAATAGGAGCAGTCGATATATCTTGTAGATAAAAATAACGGCAAAAATATTATTCTTTGTTAATCATTGTCAAATAATTACAATTTAAATCCGATTCGTAAGAAGTTAGAAAAGAAATAAAGTTTTTCCTTTAAGTTTTTTTTTTGTTTCTTAATTTTGTAGAAAATGTCTGATTTATTTCCAAAGATGTTTTTTATAAAATAAAACTCAAGTAATATTTATTAAAACAATCTTCACTTTTCGAATTCGGGAATTTTCGATCCTCCCACAGATTTAACTGAATTTATTTCTAAATTCTAATGAATTCATTTTGTAAATTAGACTGAATTTATTTGATAATAATTTTTAATGAAATTCTAGAATATTCTATTAATTAAAATTTATTTAATTTTAAAGACTTCTAATCTGAAATCGTCCATTTTTTTATAAGTACAGTTTGAAATGGAAATAATAATAAACAACCACTGCCAAGAAGCTTGGGTGCATTTATTCTCTGTTGTATTTCAATTGTGACCATTTCATGAACACTGAGCTTCCTTATAGAAAAATCGAAAATTTTCATCGATACAAAGCTTCCTATGAGAAGAAAAATGAAAAACCTTTGTTTCAGATCAAATGTTCCGCCAGAAAAGTATGTGGAAAAAATTCAAAAAGAAGCAACAACCTCGCCTTCTGCATTAAACCCAGTAGTCACCCAGAGTTGTATTCGTCAAGTTGCCAAGAATTCGCCCAGCCCGGAATTATTTTTGCAAAAATATGAAGAACTCAAATCCAAAAAGTTAGTAAGATTTTTTTACTTCTATTTTGGATCATACGTTGCATAGAAAGAATCAAAAACAATAAGATATAATCGATTGATTATAAAATCTCGATTTCCTCGAGAAAGTCTGGTTACAAATTTAAAAAAAAGTATTCTAAATTTTATTATTAGTATACAATATCTGGGTTTTAATTATAAATTCTGTAACATTTATATGATTATGTTTTTTTTTTTGCAATTTCGGTTCTAACATGTAACCGTTTTGACCTTTAATCTCTGGGCTGTAATTTAAAAAATAAAATATTTTGTGAAAAATTGACATTAATTATGTTACTTTCGAAATACCTATTTATTGTTAATTTTTTTGTTAATTGTTAATTGTGAATCTATCCTTCGAACTTTTGAAGTAGAAATTCTAATTCTTATAAATTGTAGTATTTTACAATGATTTTGAACTGCAGGGTCGATTTATTGGGTCCTTTCACCCAACTACTGCAACTCATAACATCGGACGAGGAACTGAAAGAGACTCTGACAAAAGTTGCACCAGCATCTGCGACTACACCTTCATCAAAATCTATCACCGAAGATGATCTGTCAAAGGTCAGATATTCTGAGATTTAGTATAAAAATAAATAATACAGACTTAGAATCAAACTTTTTTACCCTTCTTACGACAAGTCGTAAGAAAAAAATAATTTTAATAAATATATAAATAAATAATTAAAATAGTAATAGTAATACGAAGTGCGGAAAAATGTTATAAGGCAAAGTTGTTGATCTATAAAAAATCTACAAATTTTCTGCGAAATATTTTTTTATAGGACACTTAGTTTTCGTTTTAATCGCGAAAATTGATATTAAACTTCCTTAAGGTCGATAGAATTTTAAGTAAATTAGTTCTTCTCTTTATTTAATATTAAAGTAAATAAACGAAAATGTGCCAGCGCAGCAGATAGATTTTTTTTTTTTTGACAATTTTCTAATATCGGAAATTTTCAAGTCTCAGTAATTGAATATTCGGAAAGGTTTAATGTTTAAATTCTCATATTCATTAAAATTTTTCAAATTTTAAAGCTTGAATTTGAAAATATTGGTTTTCAAGTCTACTTTATTTGGAGATTGTCTAATTTTTAAGACTTAAAATTTTAAGTATTTTAATTTTTAATTCTTCGAAAGAAGAGTTCCACTTTGATTTTTTTAACTTGTAATTGCTGATATAGCTGATAAATGTTAAAAAAGTAATTTTTTTTACTTATTTATTTATTGTTTTACTTATTTATTTATTTTTTTTGTGTGTTTAGATTCGAAAAAATGTGATAAAGGCGGCAGTTGAGGGCGAGAGGAAATTAATCAAACATGTGGGGTCATCTAGCAGATATAGTGATCCATCAGCCATTAAACAAAATTGGATCATCGAAAGGCCTCGAATTTCTTGGGACTTTCACAGTGTTTTTGCCCTCGTTCCTTGCCAAAGTAAGTGTTTGAAAACTTCGATAACAACAAATTAAACCATTTACTTTAAGACTTTTTGTAATTTATTCTTTATTCGTAAATTGCAGAGGTCGTGCCTATCGTCTCACAAGAATCAGTTCTGCTCTGGGATCTTTTGAACTGCCTGAAGGGAATCGATGGGACTTACATAGTTTCGGAGTCTCCGAAGAATCCATATGATCCAGTCACTTTCAAAATATCGACAGATGTTGGTAAGAATAAACTAGTTTAACAATCTACAATTTTTCTAATTAAAATTTTTTTCTTATATATACAAGGTGTTTTTTTATCTTGAGACATCAAAATATCTCAAAAAATACGCATCCTACGAAAAAATGTTTCTAATAAAAATTTTTTAATATCGAGGGGGAAAATAAAAAGTTTTTATTAGAAACATTTTTTCGTAGGATGCGTATTTTTTGAGATATTTCGATGTCTCAAGATGAAAAAAACACCCTGTGTATTATTATATTTGAGTGATTTTTTTTTGCTTGTTTTTCAAACTCAATTTGGCATCCCTACAAAAATATTTCCTTTTAGTGAGAAAATTACTTCTGATTTTTTTCAGAATAAAAGAAAATATTTTAGAATTCTTTCAAGGCCATTTTAGGGCAAAAATGATCATTTTCAATAAAATTGACTTTATTTATTAATGATTTATTTCTAACTTACCTATTTTTATTTCAATAAAAAATAGAGAAAATTAAATTCAATCAACATTTTCTCAAGAAAATGACCTTGAGCGACCTTTGAATTTTACTGTAAAAGTCTGAAAAAAATCTGACTGCAATATTCAATTGTATAGAATACAATTTTACCCGCCAGAAGTAAATCATTAATAAATAATGTCAATTTAATTAAAAATGATCATTTTTACCCTAAAATGATCTCGAGCGACCTTTGAATGTTATTGTAAAAGTCTGAAAAAAGTGAGTTCAATATTGAATTGTAAAGAACACAATTATTCATACGCACCAGAAGTAAGTTATTAATAAATAACGTCAATTTAATTGAAAATGATCATTTTTGCCCTAAAATGACCATAAGCGTCCTTTAAATATATATTTTTTTTAATTCTGAAAAAAATCAGAGGTCATTTTCTCAACAAAAGGAACAGTTTGTAGGGACGGTAAATTGAGTTTAAAAAAATCAAAAACGTATGTGTGTGTGTGTAAATATATTAATTTTAATGGAATTTTTAGGAATATCATTTCGGCAAATGACACAACAAATTCTTCCATTGGCTTCTTATTATTCGATCACTGTTCGATTTGTCGAGGAAAAAGATTTGCCAGACGCAGGGCAAGTTAATCACGCTTTGAGAGGTGCCTTAAGATGTTTACTGAAGGATTACTTGGTATTTAAAACAAGAAAAGCATTTAGAAGAAGTTTTATTCATCTTTTATATATTTAATTTTGCTTAATCTGTCCTGCATTAATTTTTACTCGAACTCTTATTCAAAAAATATTTCTTTTTGTATTTATAACCCAAGTTACTTTTTTTTTTTTAGCTTTTTCTTGTACAGTTGGAAATGGAACACAGACGAGGAAAACTGAATTTACAGAAGTTGTGGTTCTATATTCAACCCACGATGGCCACTATGTCGATTCTCTCTCAAATTACATCCACAATATGTAAAGTGCGTATATAGTTTTTTAACCCTTCGATGGGACTTTTCCCGACGCGTAACATTTTAAGTAGCTGAATTTCTTACATATTCTTGGATAGTTACTTCAAAGAATTATGTGGGTTATTTAGTTCAAAATTTATTTTAAATATAAAAAAAATTGTAGAAGTTGAAAAATAGCAAAAGATGACATTTTTTACAAAAAAAAAAATTAACAACTTTTTCACACTGGGGTCTTTCGGGACCTCAATGTATCAGCGAATAGTTAAAAAAAAGTTTTACAGGGTTTTGATCGGACTAAGAAAAACTTAGAAAACTTTTGAATTTTCAAATTTGATTCTAAAGTGCACTTTTTAAAAAGTGCTTTTCAATATCAATTATTGACTATTGTAAATTATATTAAAATTCCCTTTTTTATATTTTGGCTTGATAAAAATGACACGAAAACTGCTTTAAAATCAGTTTTTTTTACATTTTTTTTAAATATAGTTTTTAATAAGCATCTTTTACATATATGTTTTAATTTCAGGCGAACGCGAGAGGTGGTAAAGTTCTAAGTTTGCTACATGAGCAATCAAATTCTATGAGTGGAGACGCAAAGTGCAAGGAACTTTGTCTGTTTCTGATTAAAGAGGCGAGCGTTCCGTACATGCAGATGTTGGAAAAATGGGTTTATAAGGGTGTAATTTATGATCCTTATCAAGAGGTAAATTCCTTTTATTTATTTTAATTAAAATGTACAATTTTTTAAACAAAATATTCCAGAATATTCACGGAAATTTTATAGAATTTCAAAAATAAGTATGAATCGAAGTACTTTTAATAAAAATCTAACACAATTTAGTAAATTCCCAGAAAATGTTCAATTTTTAATTTAAAGGCTTTGAAAGCTGTGAATTACAGAAATTTAAAATAATATATTTTAATTTTAAGCAAACAGTTTTGAATTAGTCAATCTTCAATTCTTAAACATTTTTTTCAATTCCTTTGGATTCTTTTGCATTATTTTGAGTTCTTTTCAATTCTCTGTAATTCAAATCTCAAATTATTCAATTTTTAGGCTTTTATATCAAATTCAAATGTACGATGTCTTGAAAGTGAATTTGAATTCTGTTCACAGTTTCTTGTAGAGGACAATGAGTTAATTCAGCGAGAAGATCTTCCAATGGATTACTCCGCGGATTACTGGGAGAAAAGATATACAATGAGGCCAGAACGAATTCCAGTTTTTCTCAACGAACACGCTCAGACAATTTTAAGAACTGGGAAATACTTCAATGTTATCAGGCAATGTGGTAAATTAAAAAATATATATTTAACTCAATATTAGCATTTCGATAGTTTACAATCTCCTATTTATTATGTGTAATTTTATTCATTAATACCAATATAATAAATTTTTTTTAAAATTAGGTAAAACTGTTCAATGGGGAAAACAAGAACCTCTTGTCTACCAACATAGGGATCAAAAGTACATTGCGGCTATCGATAGAGCTTATTCCGAATCAGCAAAAACTTTACTGGAAGTTCTGATTCAAGAAAATGATTTAATGGGCCGACTACGCAGTATTAAAAGTTATTTTCTCCTCGCTCAAGGCGATTTTGTGGTATGTTTTTGTTTCCTCTTAATTTCTTTATTCCGAGAAAATGGCTATATTTTAAAAAGATATTGCCGCCATCGTCGCATAGTATTTTAAATCGGGATTTTTGGGTTCAAAATCGACTATCGCTTACAATTCTTGACCGGCGATTTTGACGTTTGTTTTTTTAGCATACTCAGGAATAAGGCAAGACCGTCTATAGAATAAATTTTTGATTAATATTTGAATAATTATTTATATAAGTAAATAATCAGGAAAAATTACACTTTTTGAGAATATAATTTTTTTTCTCTTAATAAAAAACCTCAATAATCTTGCTGGGCACCCGAATTAATGTTACTATTCATAAGGAACATGTGTAATTAATTTGAAATTGAAGCTAATTTTTATAAACAATTTATATAAACAAATACATGGATGAGGTGCTCAATTGCACAACAAAATTTTTGTTGGTTAAAAATGTTGAAATATTCCACCCGAATAATGCTGGTAACAATTAATGACCATATGTCAACAATTAATATTGTTATAAACCTTTTTTTAAACAATTAGATTTTTTTTCATTCTTTTCATAGAAATGTGTTGTTTTTCTCATCCAATAGACTTAAAATATGTTTGAAACAGATTAAAATAAATAAAAAATTGTATTAATTAAATATTTCTTATTGTTAATAACAATAATTATAAACAAATTCCAAAATTAGTCACTTTCACTTAGAAGAAAATTATTTTTTCAACTGCAATACCACTTTAAAATTAATTTATTTATTTCTAAAGAAAATCATGATTGGATTAGAATAGAATATTAATCCTTAAAAAATACATTAATAATCGAAATAATTGGATATTTTTAGGTTCAGTTCATGAACCTTTGCGAAGCAGAATTGAGTAAAAATATGGACGACATAGTAATTCATCGTCTTGCTTCTCTCCTTGAAATCGCTTTACGGCTATCAACTGCAGATTACGATCCTTACAAAGATGATTTAAAACCAGAATTGCTTCCTTACGATCTTCAGTATCAAATGTTCAGGATTCTCTTGATTCAAACAACCGATGAAAAAGGTATTCTCAACTACCCTATTTTAAAAAAGTGATGTTACCAATATATCGAACATATTGTTGTCGAAAACCTGATTGGTTTAGAAACTGAGCGAATTGTGTGAATGTATCGAATTTGAAAACAATCTTCAAACTATTTTCGTTTTCAAAAAGATTATTAAGATAAAGAATACGAATTTTAGAAAATTTATTGAAATTTTAGAAATATTAAAGGATTTCACGGAATTTCAAGGAATTTTATGTAATTTATTCTGATTTTCGGTTTTAAGAGATTTTACCAGCTATTGAAGTTTTATAGAATCTAAAAAATTTAAAGAATCCAAAAATTAAATGAAGAGTTTTCATTGGATTTTCAGGTAATTGGAAGTATTTAACGAGATTTCATGGGATTTTAAATCATTTTAAAGGATTTAACGATATTTTGTGTAATTTTAAGTAATTTTAGAAACTTTGAAGCTTTTTCAAGGATTTTCACGAAGTTTCATTGGATTTTCAGATATTTTAAGGGATATTAAATAGTTTTAAAAACTTTTAAGAGATTCAAGGGATTTTACGAAATTTCATTGGATTTTTAGTAATTTTAGAGATCATGGGATTTTGAGAAATCTTAAAAGATTTAACGATAAGATATGTTGTGAAATTTTAAGTGACTTCAAAAACTTTTAAGGTGTTTGAAGTAATTTCACAAAATATCATTGGATTTTTAGATATTTTGAGGGTTTTAATGGGATTTAATGGGACTGAATAATTTTAAGGGATTTAAAAGGATTTTACAAATTTATTGAGATTCATAAAATTGGACTAGGAATTACAAATTTTTATATTTCAAAAATTAAAATCTCTGAATTATTTTGCATACTTTTGAAATCCTTTAATTTTTCCAATCCTAAATTTTTTTGGGAAAAATTATGTAATTTTAAGGAATTTGAATATATATTTTGTGGAATTTTAAGTAATTTGAGAAACTTTTAGACATTTTATGAAATTTGATTGAATTTTAAGGTATTTTAAGGTATTTTAAGAGATTTAATGAGATTTCACGGAATCTTGAAAAATGTTAAGGAATTTAAAAGGGCTTTACGAAATTTATTGCAATTTTAGAAATATTAACTGATTTCACGGTATTTCAAGGAATTTTATGAAATTTTAAATGATTTTACGAAATCACATGGAATTGTAAGTAATTTTTAAAGATTTTACAATTTTTCATAGGATATTAAGTCATTTTAACGACTTAAAGGATTTCAAGGAATTTACGATATTTCATTGGATTTTAAGGAATTTCATGAAATTTGAAGTAATTTTATGGGATTTGATGATATTTTGGGAGATTCTAAGAATTTGAAGCAACTTTAAGATATTTTGTGAGATATTAAGTAATTTGAAGAACATTTATTTTCAGAAATTTTTAAGAATTTGGTAAGATTATACATATTGGATTTTCAAGAATTTAACGAAATTTAATGGAATTTTGAGTAATTTTAAGAGATATAATGAGATTTTAATTAATTTTAAGGAATTTCACCAGATTTTGAAGGATGTTAAAGGGATTTGAAGATATTGTATGGAAATTTTACGAGATTTCATGGGATTGTCAGGAATTTTAAGGGATGTCATGAAATTTCACATGATTTTAAATAACTTTAAGGGATTTGGCCATGTTTAATGGAATTTTAAATAATTCTAAGGGATTTTACGATGTTTTATGGGATATCGAGTAATTTTAAAGACTTTCAATGGATCCAGTAGATTTTACAAAATTTCAGTACATTTTCAGAAATTTTAAGAGATTTAATGAGACTTTATGGAACTTTGAGTAATTTTAATTAATTTTAAGAAATATCAAGTGAATTTACGAAATTTAAAAGAATTTCATCAAATTTTGGAGGATAATAAAGATATTTTAAGGAATTTTATAAAACTCATGAAGATTCCTGAAATTAGATAAAGAATTACAAGATTTTATATTTCAAGAAGTAAAAATTCTCAATTATTTTTTCTACTAGCAAAAGGTGTGCAAAAATTAAAAACTAATCGCGCGCAGATCATGATTGCTAGTTCTGGTAAAATTCTTATTTATTTTTATTATTTTTCAGAATTTTGTTTACCAGCAGACAAAACACTCAGTGGTTTGGAGGCTTTTGTCTTTAATTACGACGTGAAATGGCCTGTTTCGTTGGTCATCAACAGAAAAGCGATTGCATGTTATCAAATGTTATTCAGACACTTGTTTTACTGCAAACACATCGAGAGGCTTCTTTGCAGGTATTATTACTTGAATGCGTTTGAATTTAAGGCTTATTTTAAGGGTGTTGGACTCAAGTGTTAAGTTTAAAATTCTGTTCTCCATTCTACTCAACGAAAATTATAGATAAATATTTTTTTGCTCTGTAGCGCTAATCTTATTTCAAATGTAAGACTGCGTAAAGAGCGAAAAAATATTTAATTTCGATACTTTTTGCATAAAACGAAGAATTAAAAATCTAACTTCAAAATTCAATATTTTAAATTTACTTGAAAAATATTTGAATTAGATATTTTCTCGCTCTGTGCGCATAATTCTAGTTACAAATTAATTAATTCTACAGTGGGGAATAATTCAAATTTTAATACTTTTTAAATAAAATGAAGAAATCGATTTTTTAGATTAGAACTTGGCTCCAACACCTTAATCAATTACGTATAATAATCCGAATAATTTTACTAGTTTTAAATTATTAAGAAGTTTCAAAAAAGTTTAATGAATTTAATTTTTATATCCAGGGTTTGGGTCAGCAATAAAATTGCGAAGACATTCACCCATGAAGTAGCGATGTCTTATCGGCAGGCTTTCTCTCTGAGACAGCGAATGTTGGATTGCATTCAACATTTGGAGTATTATATGATGGTCGAAGTCATAGAACCTAATTGGCACTTGTTTTTAAACAAAATGAGTAAGGTAAATATTAAAGTGTATCAAAATTAATAAAAATTATTGATAGACGGAAAAACATTATTTTGTGTACCGTGCTCTTGATAATTAATATTCGAAAATTTTATTCTCCAGGTCAGTAATGTCGACGATGTATTGAGTGTTCATCAAGATTTACAAGACAGTTGCTTAAGGGAATGCATGCTCACAGATCCAGATTTACTCGCCTGTATAACTGGAATTTGTGCAACCTGTGTGGAATTTTGCGAATTTATGCAGGTAAGAATTTTTAAATTTTACTTTTGAACTCCATACTTTTTTTTAAGCTCAATTAATTGACTAGGGGCGGATCCAGGTAAGGGTTTCTGAGAGGAGTCGCCCCTGGAATTGACTCATTTCTTCGAATTCAGACTCACAAATATCACATAACACATTGGGGATTAGGTATTAAAATATCGATATTTATATTTTCGATACTTCAATATCGATATTGCTGCATTCCTGTAATGCTTAACTGGATGGGAATTTTGCAGCAACAAAAACTTTGTTGCGAAGAATAAAAAAAAACCGAATTTTGTGAACGTCTTTTAGATTATTTTTGAGAATAACTTTTTCCTATTTTAATATCTTGCTAAGCATATGAGCCGCTACTTCGTCGATGCAGAATTGACTTCGATGATCGGTGCCAACCAAGATGACGCCTCTGAGCCTGAGGTACACTTTCAAGAACATAAACCATCATCTTCGCATTTCAATAGTGCAAAATTTATTAGATACATTAGACTTGCTTTTTATATCGTAAAAATCATCATCGTTGCATCTATCAGTCTCTACAAATGATTTTTGGATAGTTTCGGTTCGGCATGAGTTGTAAATAGTTTTCTTTTTTTCAATATTTTTTCAATATTTGTAGTTGATTGAATTATTGTTCAGGATTAAGTGGCTAGTTCTTTGTAGAGAATTCCTCGCACACCAAGAACGAAAAAAATGTTGAAATTGGCAAATTTTATGCATTGTGCATTTCTTAGAATTTTCAGGGATTGTTATAGTAATTTGTTAATTATCCGCCTTCATGTTTATTTCAGGAAGAATTTTCGGCATTTATCTTTCGTAATTTTTAAAATGTGTTTACCAAACTTGTTCTAGTAAATTTTTGTTTTCTTTCAAATGCTGAATCAGTTTTACTCAAGTATAGTTGCATGGAAAAGAATATGGATAAACTTTTGTTTCTGAAAAAGAAATGTTCCGTTGAAATAATTCGAAATTGAAAAAACAATGCATGGTAGAAAGGCCTTAGATGGAAAATTAGTGTATCAGAGTGTTTGAAAGTAGACATTTTTACTCATCGAGTTCGTAACAAAATTGAGAACGTAGCCTGAAGAAAAAAATGTCTCTGATTTTCGTAAAAGACATTTTTGATTATAACTATATCATAGATACTTTTTCAGGGTGGATTGCTGGGTACTTACTGATTTTAATTTCTTCTTATATGTTGTTTGGGTTTGGGTATGAAAAGACGTACGAAAGAAAACAATTCTTTTTACTTTTTTCTTAAAATGTTATGAAATTATATAGGTAGCAGAAAAGTAATAGGGAAAAGCTCATAACAAGGAAAAAAACTTTCAGAACAGAAAAAAAAACTCTAAAGGTGCTGCCAATAAGTGCTACAAGTAAATAATTGTAAAAATAAACCCAATTCAGGTAATGACACATGTCAGGGAAGTCAGGGAAGTTAGGGAAATGTCAGAGAAAAAAAATTTGTCAGGGAAGTCAGGGAAATGTCAGGGAAATGCGAGTAGGTGTCAGGGAAAATAGAAATTGAAATTTTATACTAACTATGTTATTTTTTTATATTACATGTATAGTTTTTACAGTTTATTTAACAGATTTTAGAAGGTTTCCAAGGATTTTGAAGGATTATAAAGAATTTCCAGGCATTTCCAGGTTTCTAATGATTTTCAATAATTTTAAGGAATTTTAAAAGGTTTCTAGGAATTTAAAGGAATTACAAGAGATTTTTATGACATTTAAAAGATTTCGGGGAATTTGAAAGGATTTCATGAAATTTTAAAAGATTTTTACGTATTTTAAGAGATTTTAAAGTTTTTTGTGGAATTGTAAAGGATTTTAAGAAGCTTGTAAGAATTTAAAAAAGTTTTGACATTTTTAAATGATTTTAAGGAATTTCAATTTTCCTCATAGAATTTTAAACAACTTCAAAATTTATTTTTGATTTTTAAAAGATTTTGTGAAATTTTAAAGGATTTTATGGAATTTTAAGAGATTTTAAGTAATTTAAAATATTCTGGTGGAATTTTAAGGAATTTCAAGAGGTTTTATAAAATTTGAAGAGACTTTTACTTTTCTTGAGGGATTCAAAAGTATCTCTTGGAATTCTAGGAATTTTATGAATTTTGTAAGAATTTCTAGAAATTTTGACATTTTAAAAATGATTTTAAGGAATTTAAATATTCCTCATGGGATTTAAAAAAATTTCAAGGGATTTCGAAAAAATTTTAAATATTTTCGGAATTTTTAAGAGATTCGAAAAGGCTTTAAAGGGTTTTTAAAGAATTTCAAGAAATTTCAATAGCTTTTAAATGATTTAAAAATATTTCAAGACATTTTAGGCGTTTCTAGGAATTATTATTATTTTTTTAGATTTTTAGATTTTTTTGAGATCATTGAATTTTAGAAAAATTCGTGGAATTTGATGGATTTTTTGAAATTTAAAAATATTATTGAGAAATCTGAGGAAATTTAAACGATTTTAAGATATTTTAAAGTTCCTTATGAAATTTTAAAGAATTTCAAGGAATTTCAATTGCTTTAAAGCGATTTCCAAGTATTTTTAAAAAGATTTAATTGAGTTTCAAAAGATTTCAAGAGATATTATGCAAATTTAAAAAAAAAATGCCTGTCAAGGAAATTTGTCTCAAAGTCAGGGAAAAGTCAGGGAAATGTCAGGGAAATTGAAAAATTGAATCTTGTGGCCACCCTGGTCAGGAAAACGCGAGTAGTTGTCAGCGAAAATAGAAATTGGCATTTATGCTAATTATGTTATTTTTGTCGTATTGCGTATATAGATTTTATAGTTTGTTTAACAGATTTTAGAAAATTTCCAAGGATTTTGAAGGATCAGAAAGAATTTCCAGGCATTCTTTCAA
>CAJFCO010000443.1:664643-675286 GCA_904066015.1 Synergus gifuensis
GGGGGGGGGGGCAATACATATAGTCATTTTGCGCGCCCACTCAAAGATAATTGATAGAGATTCTTTTATTCCCATCGAATTGAATATTATCTCTAAAATTATTTCACATTTTGCGCACATCGCAATTTAACATTTAATAATTTGAACTATAAAGCTGTTAAAATAACAAAGAAGTTTGTATCGTTTAAATAAAAATGCATTTATATATATATATATATATATGATGAATTTTTTTTATTTGAGTTTACCCCCCACGAAAATCCTGTTGCTACGCTCCTGACCAAATCGCTATGTTGATTTCCGCGTACTTATTTTGTGTTATGTATTTATTTTCTCTATTGACCTTGAATTTTCGACTCCTCAAATTACTGTACTATTGCGATCACTCTCTCGAGAATCTAACACCTAAAATAAAATAAAATTATCCTGAATTATTAATTATTAATATATATTATTTTTGTTTTAAATTCTATTAATTAATTTTTATATTCGAATCCTCTTTGATTGAATATTTCTCGATCCCTCCCCTGATTTTAGATTTTTATTTTAATCAAATTGTATTATTTTCGCTTTTCCCTCTTTAACTTTTAAGTTTATACATATATAGTCATTTTCCACATTTTAAGATTTTTATTGTCTTCTTTTATATATATTTTATTGAACCTGTTAATCCTGAGATCCAATTTAAGAACTAATAAATTATTGTTTGATTAATCATTTAAGAAAATTGAGCATTGTCTATTTGATTCCCACCCCCTCTGCCGTTATCTATAGAGACTGCACTAATCGTCATTTTCAAGAATTCTAGTTTTGTTTCCTTTATTTTACCCTTTTGATAATTTTAGTTTTCTTTTTTTGATTTTGGAATATAGATTCTTTATTAGGTTTAGCTGGTTACAACCCATGTAGTACAAGATTGGCGCACAATTTCTTGATCCATTTAGAACCCTTTTAGGCCAGGTACAACCGACTAAAAATCTTTAGACCCCGATTAGCACATAATTTATTGATCCCATTTAGAACCCTTTAGAACCCTTTATAAGACCGATTAAAACCTGGGGGTGAACTTCCGAAAAAGGCCTTTACCGTTTCCCTTTGCCATTCCGCTTTACCATTTTCCTTTGCCATTCCTCGTAACCATTGCCCATTACCATTTCCTTCTGCCATTCCCCTTTACCTTTTCCCTTTGCCATTTCCTTTTACCATTTCCCTTTGCCATTCTCCTTTATAATTTTTTTTTGCCATTCCCTTTTACCATTTTTCTTTGCCATATCCCTTTACCATTTCCCTTTGTCATTCCCTTTTACCATTTCACTTTGCCATATCCCTTTACCATTTCCCTTTACCATATCCCTTTACCGTTTCTCTTTGCCATACCCATTTACCATTTCCCTTTGCCATTCTCCTTTATAATTTTTCTTTGCCATTCCCTTTTACCATTTCTCTTTGCCATATCCCTTTACCATTTCCCTTTGTCATTCTCTTTTACCATTTCACTTTGCCATATCCCTTTACCATTTCTCTTTACCATATCTCTTTATCGTTTTCCTTTCCTATACCCATTTACCATTTCCCTTTGCCATATCTCTATACCATTTCCCTTTGCAATTCCCCTTTACCATTTCCCTTTGCCATTTCCCTTTGCCATTTTCCTTTATCATTTTCCTTTGCCATTTCCTTTACCATTTCCCTTTTCTATTCCCTTTACCATTTCCCTTTGCCAAATCCGTCTACTATTTCCCTTTACCATTTTCCTTTGTCATTCCCTTTTACCATTTCCCTTTACAATGATTTTCTTTTAGAATGATTTTTCTTTATAATGTGAAGTAATGGTTAATGGATTTTTTTAAATGAAAATCGATATATCTAATTTTCTCGGAAACTACAACTCGTATAAAAAAAATTCTTTCAACAAAAAATGTGTATTTCCATGAGATCTATAACTTTTGTTTGAAGCATTTTTAAAATTTTGCATATTAGAGAAGATAAACGCAAAAAACCACGAATTTTATGGTTTTTTAATGACTTCCCCATGAAAATCAAATTTACGCCAATTTTCACTATCATATTCGTAATCAGCGCGTCAAAATACATAAGTATACGTAGCCTGAAGAAAATCCGAGATCCACCCTTTTCGGAAGTTTATCCCAACCTACCATACCATATTGAAGACCTGAAACCCTTTATACTCCCTAACAATAATTTGAAATCTGACTTTTAGATATCAATCCAATGGCCAGCAAAGACCATCAGAAATACCTCCAGGATCATATGGATATAATATCACAGACCGTGGAGGTACGTCCAGGATTCCTGTCTGCCCTATTAGACGCCCTGAAGGTTATTAAGAAGGAAAGCCCAGAATTCCCATCGTCAGACATCGATAAGAAGTTATCCTTGAACGAAGTACGCCCAGGTTTCAACCTTGCCATTTTGGAGGCCCAGCGAGCTGTTAAGAAGGAGAGCACGGAAGTCCCTTCGACGGTCATCACTGAGAAGATCTCCTTAGACGAGGCACGCCTGATGGAGCTCTGGAAAAAGTACGACCTGGACTTCGGAAACTCCATTCACCAGAGAACCATCGGAATCCAAACCGACGAGAAATTCTGCTTCCTAAGAAATCAAGAAACGCAGACTAGCGCCCCCTTCACCATACCCTTCACGACCCGAGATGCCTCTACCCAAACTCCTTTTGATCCTTGTGATATTACTCCTTCCTCTCCCAAAAGACCCCGATACTCCCCAAAAAATATCCCATCCTTACTAAATCTAGAGATCCCGACACCCGAAAACATTAACCCCGAAACCCTGAAATTCCTCCAATTTACAGCTCGGTTTGGGTGCTGGAACTGCCAGAAAACTGGACACACCTATTCTCAATGTCCGCACCCACTCAAGATTTTTTGTTTTCGATGTGGAGAACCCGGCTTTTCCAAAATCAACTGTCCCTACTGTTCCCGTTCCCCCTCTGCCCCTAATCCCTAAAATTTGAGATCCCTTCTTTTTCCCCTCTCTAGCTACCCACCTCTTATTACGGGGCCATCCATATAAACCACGTGGACAATTTTTCACCACTTTTAGACCCTCCCTCACTCCCCCTGTGGACAACCGTGAATCTTGACGAAACCCCCTCCTCCCTACTCTTTCCACGTATACCCAGTGGGCAAAAAATTTAAAGAAGTTTTTAGAACATCCTAAAAACGTTCTAAAAACGTCCTATGTCAGGCCAAAAAACGTCCAATGTTCCAGATACGTCCTAAAAACGTCTTTGGAACATTGGACGCTTTTAGCTTGACATAGGACGTTTTTAGGACGTTCTAAAAACTTCTTTAAATTTTTTGCTCACTGGGTACTTTTGATATTTTATGAAAATATAGGAATTATTTGTGTAGAACGATGTGCAAGCACAATGTAAACAATTCGAATATATCTCGAGTGTATCTTGACTCTTTTCAGTTTATTTTTCGCAGATTTATCGTATTTCACGTGTACCCAGTGGGCAAAAGATATTAGAAACGTTTTTGCAACGTTCCAGGAACGATCCCTATGTCCGATGTCCGAAAGACGTTTCAAAAACGTCTTTAGAACGTTTTTAGGACATCGGACATAGGGACCGTTCCTGGATCGTTCCAAAAACGTTTCTAATATCTTTTGCCCACTGCATGGGTATCCACGTGGATTCTAGCTCGCCCCCCCCCCCGGCCCCCTCGGGGAAAAACATGGAAATTTGCCATACCCCCCTTCCCCTAAATTGTCCACGTAGTTTATGGATGGTCCCCCAGTGAGCAAAAGATATTAGAAACGTTTTTGGAACGTTCCGGGAACGGTTGCTATGTCGGATGTCCGAAAGACGTTTCAAAACCGTCTTTAGAACGTTTTTAGGACATCGGACATAGGGACCGTTTCTGGAACGTTTTAGGAACGTTCCAGAAACGTTTGTAATATCTTTTGCCCACTGGGCCCTATTCCAATTTTTTTTAAACATTTTTCTATTCTTTTCCTTTTTCTTCCTTGTTTTTCCTTTTCTATTTTTTTTTAAAATAAAACTTGCGGTTTTTCATCGCATAATTAATCTTTTATCTTATTTGTATTCCTTTTTGACAAAACAAATTAAATATTATAATTTTGGAAAAGCTTTTGTATCAATCTATTTTTTCTCTATTCGATCGATTCCAAAATTCCAAATTTCTGTTTATTTCTTTACTTTTGAAAGAGAGAAAATGACATTCAAAAAGATAGATTTAGAAAAAGGTTGGAACAGAAATCAGGGGATTGAAACACATAAGAGTAAATGTCGATTGACTACGATATAGAGATAGAAAGAGATAGATGAGGATAGGCGAGAGATTTAAAGGGATAGAAAGGTATAGACAGAATAGGGGAATAAAAACAATATATTTTTATCCCCCCACCACCTTATTGTACGTAATTTTTGGTTTCGAGGAAAAATAAGGTATTTGACTTGAAATTAAGGGCGTTAGACCCAAGTGTTAAGAAGATCCAAATTCAATTCTTCATTTTACTCAACGAAAATTATAAATAAATATTTTTCGCTCTGTAGCGCTAATCTTTTTTCAAATATAAGATTGCATACAGAGCAAAAAAATATTTAATTTCGATACTTTTTGCATAAAACGCAGAAGGGCATTGGAGCCAAGTTTTAATCTAAAAATTCGATTTCTTCATTTTACTCAACAAATATTAAATTTGGAATTTTTTCCCTCTGTAGAATTAATCAATTTTTAACTAGAGCGAAGAAATATTTAATTTAAATATTTTTTGAGTAAAATGAAAATATTCAATTTTGAAATCAGATTTTGAATTCTTCGTTTTATGCAAAAATAATTTTAAATAATTTTAAATAATAATAATTATTAATTATGATTAATTATTATTAATAATGATTAATTATTATTAATAATTATTAATAATTATTAAGTATTATTAATTATTATTAATAATTATTATTATTAAATAATAATAATTTTAAATAATTTTTAACTAGAAATTATGCGTACAAAGCGAGAAAATATCTAATTCAGATATTTTTTATGTAAAATGGAAATATTGAATCAGATTCAATTTTGAAGTTAGATTTTGAATTTTTCGTTTTATACAAAAACTATCGAAATTAAATATTTTTTCGCTCTGTATGCAGTCTTATATTTGAAAAAAGATTAGCGCTACAGAGCGGAAAATGAAAATGGATTCATGGGGATTGTCAGTGATTCGTTAATTTATTCGCACTAAATATGAATCATTTATAGTCAGAAATCGTTTTTTAACTAAATCCATGAAAGATAATAAATAATTTGTTATTTTATATACAAATTTTATAAACATTTGGCCATATCAGGTATTTATGATGAAATAAATAAAGTTTTTTCTACTGAATCCGACGAAAATTATAGAGAAATGTTACTTACTTATTAGATTTAGGCATTCAATAACAACTGATGATGTTTTAAACAAATTTAATTAACAAATGCTCTGTTTGGTTATTTTCAGAGGTAGAAACTTGATTCTTTCAACGTAATCAAGTGAAAATGACTAATTTTTAAACCTTTAGGGAGTTTACATAACAATAAACAATTTAAATTTTTAACAATAATTATATAAACAAATTTTTATCGTCTTAGGTAATTTTGAAAATAAAATTGCGTTTCTATGATGTTATTAACTGCTTATTATTTACCAATCACTCTTTGCTATCAATTGACAACAATTGATAATTGTTTAAATATAATTAATTAAAAAATGTACTCTTTGGATATTTTCAGAGGTAGAAATTTGTTTTTTGCAACGTAATGAAGTGTAAATGACTAATTTTCTGACCTCTAGGGAGCAACAATTTTAACGTTGAAAAACTCAAGTTTCTACCTCTAAAAATAGCCAAACAGTACATTTGTTAATTAATTATGTTTAAATAATTATCAATTGTTATCGATTGACAGCAAAGTGTGATTTTTGGTAAATAATAATCTGCTAATAACATCATTGAAACGCAATTTTATCTCCAAAATTGCCTAAGACGATAAAAATTTGTTTATATAATTACTGTGAACAATTGAAACTGTTTATTGTTATGCAAATTCCCTAAAGATTTTAAAATTAGTCATTTAAACTTGATTACGTTGAAAGAATCAAGTTTCTACCTCTGAAAATACCTGATAAATACCTAATATGGCCAATTGTTTATAAAATTTGTTTATAAAATGACAAATTATTTATTATCCTTCATGAATTTAGTAGCAGGGACTGAAGTGATACGGAAAGAGAAGGTACTCAAAGCAGGAACTTCCTGCAACCTGTACACAGCGGAAATGCGTTTTTTGTTGCATTGGGGTGGTCATATACCCCACGTTATTGTCGAAGAGTTAAGAGTGTTGGAGCCAAGATCTAATCTAAAAATTTGATTTCTTCATTTTACTCAACAAATATTAAATTTGAAATTTTTTCCATCTGTAGAATTAATCAATTTTTAACTTGAATTATGAATTCTTCGCTTTATGCAAAAAGCGTCGAAATTAAATATTTTTTCGCTCTGTATCCAGTCTTATATTTGAAAAAAGATTAGCGCTACAGAGCGAAAAAATATTTATCTATAATTTTCCTTGAGTAAAATGAAGAATGGAATTTTGAGCTTAACACTTGGGTCCAACTTCCTTAATAATAATAATTTAGAAAAAAAAAACTCACCATCCTCAACCCGCACATCGACATTTTTTTGCGCGAGGATGAGCTTTAGACACTTAAGTCTTGCCTTTTGGTGATCGGAACCTCTTCTACAGGGTGTGGCTAATTCCTGGCAAGCCAAAATGATCAGCTTTGTCCCTAAACGAGGATCATAATTCAAAATCTCCTTCAAAACTTCATAATGTCCTCTTCTTACAGCAACCTCAGCAGCATTCAATATTTCTACAATTCCCACTCTACTGATTAACTTTGCCACTGCTTTGGAAAGATTGTGTCCAGCAGCTTCCTTGATCAGTTCCTCCGTGTTTACAAGAACACTTGGATCTATCTTTTCTAAAGTCTCCAGAAAATGTTTCTCGTCATTCGCATCCAGATAGTACCTCAACTCATTTATGTCAACTCTCCTTTCCTGAATTTCGGGAAGAACTAAATCGGGGAATTTTTTTTCTAAGACCTCTCTTGTAGTTTGCTTCCTAAAGTCTTTATAAGTGTCTAAGTCAACTGCTATTCTAGATTTTTCGAGAATAAGTTGCACTATATATTCTTGGTTGGTGATTGCTGCTTCATGAAGAGCAGTGACGCCTTTACTGTTGGGTATGTTCGGACTTGCACCACCGTTAAGAAGTATTTCAAGGCACTTTGGGTCCTTCTTTTTCACTGCTATATGCAGAGCTGTCAATTTTGCTACCTCGAGGTTGGGGTTGATGTCAGGATCTTCCAAAAGTATCTGTGTAGAGCAGTAACGAAATTAGTAACATTATTTAGATTTAATTTACACAGGAGTTTAATTTAATTTAATTTAATTTAATTTAATTTACACAGGAGTCAAATCAGATCAAACAAAAAATTGGCGACGTCTTTTCGAAAATGATACGACATTTTTAAATGAGATTGAAGTTTGCATCAATTACGATAAATGAAAATAATAAAAAAAAATTTGTCGGGTGGGTCAAAATTTTATTGCTGATAATAAGTCGTTTCAATGCTAAAAGACACCACAAAATGTTTCATCCCCCTAGCTCATATGGAGCGCACCCCATATCATCCCTTAGAACTGAAATATTCATAAAAAATTTCCTAATTCCTCGGAACAAAATTTTATTGCTGATAATAAGTCGTTTCAATGCTAAAAGACACCAAAAAATGTTTCATCCCCCTAGCTCACATGGAGCACACCCCATATCATCCCTTAGAACTGAAATATTCATAAAAAATTCCCTAATTCGTCGGGTCAAAATTTTATTGCTAATAATAAGTCGTTTCAATGCTAAACTACACCACAAAAAGTTTCATCCCTCCAGCACAAAAGGATCGCACCCTACATCATCCCTTAGAATTGAAATATTCATAAAAAATTCCCTAATTCCTCGGGTCCAAATTTTATTGCTGCCAATAAGTCGTTTCAATGCTAAAAGACACCACAAAAAGTTTCATCCCTCCAGCACAAAAGGATCGCACCCTACATCATCCCTTAGAATTGAAATATTTATAAAAAGTTCCCCAATTCCTCGAGTCCAAATTTTATTGCTGATAATAAGTCGTTTCAATGCTAAACTACACCACAAAAAGTTCTATCCCCCTAGCTCATATAGAGCGCACCCCATATCATCCCTTAGAACTGAAATATTCATAAAAAATTCCTTCATTCCTCGGAACAAAATTTTATTGCTGATAATAAGTCGTTTTAATGCTAAAAGACACGACAAAAAGTTTCATCCCTCCAGCACAAAAGGATCGCACCCTACATTATCCCTTAGAATTGATATATTCATAAAAAATTCCCTAATTCCTCGGGTCAAAATTTTATTGCGGATAATAAGTCGTTTCAATGCTAAACTACACCACAAAAAGTTTCATTCCTTCAGCACAAAAGGACGGCACCCTGTATCATCCCTTAGAACTGAAATATTCATAAAAAATTCCCTAATTCCTCGGGTCAAAATTTTATTGCTGATAATAAGTTCTTTCAATGTTAAAAGACACCACAAAAAGTTTCATCCCTTCAGCAAAAAAGGATCGCACCCTACATCATCCCTTAGAACTGAAATATTCATCAAAAAATTTTGACCCGAGGAATTAAGGAATTTTTGATGAATATTTCAGTTCTAAGGGATGATATGTGGTGCGTTCCATATGAGCTAGGGGGATGAAACTTTTTGTGGTGTCTTTTAGCATTGAAACAACTTATTATCAGCTATAAAATTTTGTCCCAAGGAATTAGGGAATTTTTTATGAATATTTCTGTTCTAAGGGATGATATGGGGTGCGCTCCATATGAGCTAGGGGGATGAAACTTTTTGAGGTGTCTTTTAGTATTGTAACGACCTATTATCAGCAATAAAATTTTGACCCGAGGCATTAGGGAATTTTTGATGAATATTTTAGTTCTAAGGGATGATATGGGGTGCGTTCCATATGAGCTAGGGGGATGAAACTTTTTGTGGTGTCTTTTAGCATTTAAACGACTTATTATGAGCAATAAAATTTTGACCCGAGGAATTAGGGAACTTTTGATGAATATTTCAATTCTAAGGGATGATATGTGGTGCGTTCCATATGAGCTAGGGGGATGAAACTTTTTGTGGTGTCTTTTAGCATTGAAACGACTTATTATCAGCAATAAAATTTTGACCCCACCGACAAATTTTTTTTTTCATTTTTGTTTATTGTAATCGATGGAAACTTCAATCTCATATTTTTACGACAACGTAGACATCCCATGTCCATGTCTTAAAGATGTCTTTATTGTATCACAAAATTTTCTATTAAAGTTTAAGTATGAAATAAATGATATATTCGTGAAGTATTTGACATAAAAAAAACTCTTTTTTTTAAGTTACTAGCAATTATGATCTGGGCGTTCTGCGCGCGATTAATTTCTCGTTTTTGCACACCTTTTACTAGTATACAAAATAATTGAGAAATTTATAATTTTTGAAATATAGAAACTTGTACTCCCTTGTGTAATTTCAGAAATCTCAATAAGTTTCGTAAGATTCTTTAATATCCTTCAAAATTCTTATTAAAATTACTTAATATCCTATATAAAATCTCGTAAGATCCCTTAAAATTATTTAAAACCCCTGAAATGTCATGAAATCCATTAAAATTCCTGACAATCCAATAGAATTTCGTAAAACTCCTTGAAAGTCCATAAAAAATAACTTAATATCTCATAAAATATCGTAAAATTTTAAGTAAAATGAAAATATTCAATTTTGAAGTTAGATTTTGAATTCTTCGTTTTATGCAAAAAGTATCTAAATTAAATATTTTTACGCTCTGCATGCAGTCTTATACTTGAAAAAAGATTAACGCTACAGAGCGAAAACATATTTATCTATAATTTTCGTTGAGTAAAATGGAGAATAAAATTGGGTCCAACGCCCTTATGTCAGAAAAGTCTACCTTTTCTATTCAATCTTTATTACTGCGAATTGTTTCTTTAGTTTCTCACCTGCACAATGTCCACGTGGCCATTTTCTACCGCAAAATGAAGGGGTGCCCTATTGTGTGACTCATTAATTCGATTAGGATTTGCACCAATTTCCAGAAGGAATTCCACAAAATCTTTTAGACCTTCACTTGCAGCAATGTCGAGAAAGGTTTTCTCGTACGGATGTGGGAAGAAATAATCGACGTTTACTTTAGGTGGATAATTATTTAAAGCTTTGTTCATAAAGCTCTTGAAAGCTGCGATATGTGAAGACTTCAAACTCGCCAAAAGAAGTTTATAGAGGCTTGGATTTTGCTCGTTGAGGGGATGGACCTGCAGCAGCTCTTCTTCTGGATCCATTTTGTTTTCTAGAATTATAAATTTATAATTATAAATTAAATTATATTATATTATATTATATTATTATTATATTATTATTATATTATTATTATTATTATTATATTATATTATATTATATTATATTATATTATATTATATTATATTATATTAT
>CAJFCO010000443.1:690358-706190 GCA_904066015.1 Synergus gifuensis
ATGAAAACCTTTTAATATTCCCATCAGAAACTTCTTGAAATGCTTTAAATTTTAAAATAACATTTAAAGTCTCTTTACGTCCTTTAAAATCCATTAAAATTACTAGAAATCTCGTTACATTCCATGAAATCCTGAAAATTCTACAAAATCTTATTCTGATTTTAAAAATCAGAATATCCCTTAAAATTATTAAAAAATCTCTTGACTTCTTTTAACATTCTAGGAAATTTCATTGTAATATTTTTAATTCCTTGAAATTCTTTGAAACCTTTTTAAATGTCTTAAAATTTCTCGAAACTTCACAACAGGATTTAAAATTCCTTAAAATCTCTTAAAACACTCAAAAACCTTTCCAACTCACTTAAAATTTTACGAAAATCTTCAAAATCGTTTAAAATTCGTTGGAATCCCTTAAAGTGCTTAGAAAACCTCTTAATATTCCTAAAAATTCCAAAAAATTTAAAATCCCTTAAAATTCCTTAGCTTTAAAAATTCTCTTGAAATTTCATGAATTCCGTTAAAATTTCGCGAAATATCCTGAAATACCTTAAAATTCTACGAAATCTTTTTTAAGATCCTAAAAATCTTGAGAACTTCGTAAAAATCACTTGAAAATGGTCAAAATTCATTAAAATTCATTGCAATCTCTTGAAATATCTCTCCAAAAAATGATGTAACGAAATGTCCCTAACATCTCGGTTAAATTGTTGTTTCAAACCTACTCTCTGAATTTGAATCAGCAAAATTTCATTGATTTTTTAATGACTTGAAATTGTAAAAAATCAAATAAATAATCGTGCGCGTAGCGCACGTGTTGGTCTGCTAGTGTATTAAAAAAGAGATGTTACCAATATATCGAACACATTGTTGTCGAAAACCTGATTGGTTTCGAAACTGCGCGAATATGTGTGAATATAACGAATTTGAAAACTATCTTCAGATTATTTTCGTTGTCAAAACGATTATCAATAAAAGGGTTATATAAAGATAGAAAATAATTTAAAGTAATAAAAATAATTATTTTAATGTGAAAAATAAATTATTAGTGAAGCAAAAGAATATTTAAAAATATATACCTAAGTGAACATTATTTGATTATAATATAATTTTAAGCGATTTGACTATATATTTTGTGGAATTTTAAGTAATTTGAGAAAGTTTTAGGAGATTTTTAAGCAATTTATGAAATTTCATTAGATTTTAAGGTATTTTTAGATTTAATGAGATTTCATGGAATCTTGAATAATGTTAAGGAATTTAAAAGGGTTTTACGAAATTTATTGAGATTTTAGAAATATTAAGTGGGGTTTCACGATATTTCGAGGAATTTTATGAAATTTTAAAGGATTTTACGAAATTGCATAAAATTTTAAATAATTTTCAGAGATTTTACTATATTTCATAGGATATTAAGTTACTTTAACGACTTGGAGGATTTCAAGGAATTTACGAGATTTTATTAGATTTTCAGGGATTTCAAGGGATTTCATAAGATTTCATGTGATTTCAAGTAATTTTATGGGATTTGATGATATTTTGGGAGATTCTAAGTAATTTTAAGCGATTAAGATATTTTACGAGATATTAAGTAATTTTAAGGACATTTATTTACATAAATTTTAAAGGATTTGGTGAGATTATATTGGATTTTCAAGAATTTTCAATAATTTAACGAAATTTCATGGAATTTTGTGTAATTTTAAGAGGTATAATGAGACTTCGTGGGATTTTGAGTAATGTTGAGTAATTTTAAGAAATATCAATCGATTTTGCGAAATTTAAAGGAATTTCATAAGATTTCATAGGATTTTTAGTAATTTTAAGGGTTATAGCGATAGGTTTTGGAATTTTTAGAAATTTTATGGAACATCAAAAAATATCAAGGAATATCAAGTGATTTTCGTGAAATTTTAAGTGATTTGAAAAGGTTTCTGGGTGTTTTAAGAGATTTTAAGGGATTTTAAATCTTGTGAAGTTTCGAGAAATTTTGAGAGATTTCAAAGGGTTTCAGAGAATTTTAAGGGATTTTAATGAATTAAAAATATTATAATAAAATTTCCAGGAATTTTAAGGAAGTCAAAAGATTTTTGTAATTTTAAGGGATTTTCTAATTTTCAAAATAGTTAATAGAATTCTCAGGATTTCATGGAATATAACGAGATTTCTAATAATTTTAATGGATATTAAACGTCAAAGGATTTCTAAAGATTTTCCAATGATTTTAAAGAATTTAAGGAGATTTCATGAAATTTTAAGTGATTCTAGGGAATTTAAAAGGAATCCAAAGAATAAGGATTTTCCAGAGCTTTTAGTGAAATTTTATTGAATTTTAAGAGATTTCATGTGATTTTAAGGAATTTAAGAGAGTTTCAAGAAATTTCAAGTGATTCTATAGGAAATTTAAAAGGATTTTAAGATATTTTCCAAGATTTCAAAGATATCAAGATTTCCTAAAGTATTTCAAGAGAATTTGAAGCGATGTAAATAGATTTCAAGTTATTTTTAAAATTGTTTAAAGAATTCAGGGGAATTTCTAGATTTTAAATTAATTTACACATTTTGTTAATTTTTTCAATGGATTTTAAATGATGTTGACAATTTTTAAAGGACTGTAAAAGAACTTCCAAGAATTTAAGGATTTTCAAGAATTTTCAGAAGATTTTAAATGATTTTAGGGAATTTAAAGATATTGTAAGGGATTTTTAATGATGTTAAAAAATGTCAAAGGATTTTAAAAGAACATTTAAAAATTAAAGAAATTTCAAGAAATTTCAGAGTTATTAAAACATGCAAAAGGATTTCTAAAGATTTAAAAAGATTTTAAGGAATTTCAAAACATTCAAAAAAGTTTCAAAATTTTTAAGGAATTTGTCAATAAAAAAATGTTTTAGTATTCTTTAAAATTTGTTAAACAACTTGAAATTTACTGAAATTACTAAAAACTCTTGTAATTTTTTTAAATCCCTTTAAATTTCTAGTTATTAAAAATTATGAAAATAATATAATTATATAAAATGTCGTTTAATAATAATTTTCAAGGAAACCTGTTTAAAATTCCTAGAAATATATTTTTCCGTGTTTGTCAACAATATAAAAATTATTAAATTTTCTAATATATAAATATAACCATATTTTATATTTTCATAAATAATAATCGAGTGTGAAAAATATTTGGATTTCCTTACTTTTACCCGATGTTTGGTTTCAATCTGAAAAACTCTTAAATGCTCTGTTCCATTATTATCAACAACAGGGGCGGATCCAGACAAGAGCTTTGGGGGGAGCCACGAAATAATTACCCTTCCCCCTCCACTCTTAAGGGAGGAGGTTAAAAAATAATTTAAAAATTATTTTATTTTATTATAAATTATTTAAATACTTTATTTATTAGTTATTATGTAAACATCATTCACAAATGTTTAAATAGGAATCAAGTTTTCTTATTTACAAATCTGGGCTTTTGGGGGGAGGGGGCAAGTAGCCATGCCACCCCTGGATTCGCCCATGATCAACAAATTTGTATTAATGAGATATTACTATTGTATCATTGCTCCATAAATACCCAATAATATTTAAATATTTTTATCGAAAATAGAATTGCCGACCAGGGCCTAGTCAGAACCCTATTTTAAATAGGGCTAATTGCGGCAATTTCTGCGCGGGATAAGGATACTTTATTCAACAATAATTGGGATTAATCAAACAAATATATAAATGCATTTTGGTTCTTTGGTTCTTTCTTTAACTTCTTTGTACTGCAAAACTGTGTGCACTTTATTTTCGAAACAATAATTCTATAGAATATAACAAAATAATATATATAATAATAATAATAATAAATAATATAATAAAATATAATAATAATTAATTAATATAATAATATATTAATATATATTAATATTTTAATATATTATAATATATAATATAATAATATGTAACGCCGTAAAATTTATTTAAATTTTACAGCTTACAAAATTACTTATTTTTCAAATTTCCTTTAATCCTTTTGTTTATTTAGAAATTTTGGAAGCTGAGAAGGTTATTTCGAGACTTGGATACATTATTTAGATAATTACTTTAAGTACTAATTCTTTGTAAATTTTCTCTATTTTACGTAATTTTCATCATCGAGTTGTGTATAATCATACAATTGTGGATTATGAAGACTTCACATCATTTATTTGGATTCCTTGAGGCTAAATATTATTTTGGAATTATGGCAATATTTAAAGATCCGCGCCCTTTACTATACCCTGATGATACGATCTGAGGATAAGGAAGATTTCTTCTAGTCACATCCCACGTGTCATTGAGCAACTTCTAAAATGCTTTTGTATTTTAAAATACTAGTTCCACTGACGGCCGCTTAGCGGCCGTCGTCACATTACTTGCCTTTCTATGTACTTTTCTACATTCAATGATTCAATGCCAATGCTAATTCATTATTCAACACGGCCGCTTAAAATTTTAAACCTATTACATGGCTATCTTCAATTCGATATATTCAATATATTTCGAGTTTGATTCGAGATTTTCATGCGTGCGGTGTGTCTTTTTTATAATAGAATAATACAACAGACTTATTCACCTGGTGTAAAATTTGGAATTGCCGTAACGTGGAAGATTCTACATATATTTAAAATATTATGACTGTTGATGTCCGTGATTGAGTCACCTTGTTCAACATGATATTTTAAATGCTTCTATTGTCGCGGGTAGCCAAGACCCACTATTAAAATTGACGATGTTCGTGATTTAGTCACCTTGTTCGTCATGCTTAATACTGGAGAAGTCATTATGAAGAATAAAACATCTAGACTGGATTAATTGAAATGTTTCATTTATTAATTCAGAAGAATATTTGAATTTGAATCAGCATCCAAAACCATGGGAAATCATCTTCAGTATTCACCAATCAGAGACCGAAACAAAACACTGTCGGTAACTAGGCGACGACGTTGCCAACGAAGCAAACATTCTCCTTCATTCCTTATGTTCCTTACCTTTTTCGTCACCAGCTTCCGAAAGGCTAACATCGTTTATAATTTAGTCCTCCCAAATATAGTATAATTATTTAGTTCCCCATTAAAATTCATCAGAAATATTAATCTCCTTTGATTTGAGAATTGACTTATGTAAGATTTTAGTTTATCTCATTTGAGAAATTCAGATATTTTGTGATCTTGTGTGATTTTGTATTTTATTGGAGTAGCATCATTAATTTTAGTATTTTCTTGTATCGATTGGTCAAGAAAGCCTCGATAATTTAAGATTTTATAATTAGTTGGCCAAGAAAGCCCTAACTAATATTTTTCATTGATGCTTGAAATTCCTTAAATTCATAATTCGTGTCAATTCTGAATTTCTCAATTGGATTCTTATTCCTATTCATTATATAATTTGATTTTGTCCGTGTATAATTTTGAATTGTACCTAGTCCGAAATAACTGACGAAAGGTCATTTATTCGTTTAAGATTCGATTAAAGGTTAGGATTTCTGTAAATTTCATACATTTAGAATTATGTCAATTTCATGCATTTAGAATTTTGTCTGTTTCTTAAATCCATAGATTTGTGTGAATCTTAATTTATAAAATGTGCTAATTTTACTCTTGAAGTAAAATCAACTGCGTAATTTCCTTTAATTTCTCTAATAGTTTCAGATTAGTAATGTTAAATTAATTGAAACCTGTGTAACTTGTAGATTATCTAAAATAATTAGATAATAATCTTTGTTTTAGATTCTAAAATTTTGTAAATCAATTTAGTAATGTAATTCCGATTTTTTATTCTATTGTGTGAATTTAACCCATGTGAACCTCGAACTTCAAGATTATTTGAATAAATTGTTAAATATGATTATTAAATTTATTATTTTATTTTGAAGTAGAAATAAATATAGACAATCTTTTCAGAATAGAATCCTCCCCTCTACCATTGGAGCTGAGCTAGCAAACTAAATCGGAAGAATTTAAATGTTCTTTTTTTTTATTTTTATGATGATTAAAGTTAATTAAATTTGAGTTGACCAAAAGGTCTGGCGCCCGTCATTTTATTAAGAATAAAGAAATAAATTTTTCCAAGATAACCGAACTAAAAATAGGTAAGGTTATAAATATAATATATTATAATATAATAATATATTATATTAATATATTATAATATATATTAATATATAATATTAATATAATAATAATAAAATAATATAACAAAATCATAACAAATAATTTTACTTCCTTGATTCAAATTTCAACCAAAAACCTCCTTCAGGAAGTACAGCGATGGTATTCTTTTTAAATTCCAAAGATACAGGAGTTTTAGAACAAGTCTTTAAATTGCACCGTGACAGAAGATGGAATAATATAACTTTCATTTTCAACACAGAAAATCTTCTTCCTATGCACATTCGTGGTCCAATTCCAAACGGGATGAAAGGAGTTACATTCACGTTGACTTTACTCTTGCCGAGAAATCTTTCAGGATCAAATTTTTCCGGATTTTGATAATAAGTCGAATCACGCTGGAGAGAAAAAACAGGAATCCAAATGTTGGTGCCGGGTTCTAAAGTTACTGGCTCTCCTCCAGCTAGAGGTGGAGGAAGCTCAAATTTGTTTTTGCACATTCTATCAATAAAACTTGATGCTGGATGAATCCTCGTACTTTCATTTATCACTGCATCCATATATGCCATATTATTAATGTCACTATACGTAGGTTCGCCCTTGCAATTTTCTAAAACAGAGTCAATTTCTTCCTGGAGTCGAACCTGCACATCTGAATTTAACGCAATTTCATGAAATACATAACAAAGTTGCGTAGACACAGTTTCTAAGCCTCCAAATAAGAACATAAGAGAGTTGGCCGTAATTTCTTGATTGGTGAATTGCTGGCCTGAACTGCTCTTATGTTGGGCTTCCATCATCAGCTGCAGAAAATCTGGTCGAGTGATACCTTTTTCCCTTCTTGATGCAATGTTTGAAGTGATAACACTCGTGAGGAAGCGACTTATGCTATTACTAACAATTCTCACTCTCAAAAGTTGAGAAATCAGCTTACAATTTCTATATAAGAGAAGCTTTAGGGATAAAATACCATTAAAGTCTGTAGCCTTTCGAGCCGCAACATATAATTCGTTGTTTGGTTCCTTCATTGAATTGATATTTATACCAAAAGCGCAGCTAGAAATTATATCAGCGATAACTCTAGAGAAAATGTCTTTTAGATTTTCGATGTGATCTTTTTTCTTAGATCGTTCATGTATAATATTTGTAAAATTTACTGCGCATTCTGTAATTAGATGGAACATGATCTTCATCTTGCTCGAAGTGTAAGAACGAATTAATATGGTTCTCATCTCTCGCCACTCGTCGCCTTTCAAAGAAAAAAGGCCCCTCCCTAAAAGTGGGTCTAGCTTTGAATCAGTTAATCCTCGACGATCAGGAAAATGTTCAAAATTCTTTATAGTGATTGATTTGATGATTTCCGCATCGCGAAGCACCACAACTGGGGTTTGAAAGTCGTAAATCCCAAAATATTTCGTGTGAGCGTATTTCTGGTACATTTTATGGATAAAATCGGTCAAATTGATCCTTCCAAATAAGCAGGGACTCATATTACCCAATAAAGGCAAGGGTGATTCATGCGGTATTTTGAGTTTCTCAAAGAAATTTTTTCTTTTGAAAAAGTAGTAACAAAGTACAGTAGCCAAAACAGTAAGAATTGATGTCCATGAATCCATCGTAAAGGATGAGTTTGGAAAATGTTGGAGAGCGAATTTGTGATCACTAGCTTTTCGTTCCTGAGTGAAATTATTACTGTCAACCTAAAATGTTTTCCTAAAATTTTTTCAGAATATTTCTTATCGCCGTTTTTAATTTCTTTTTTCATATGCACGTGCATTTTAAACCTATTATATAAGACAATAAATTCCGCGATCGCAGAAAGTTGAAAGTAGAACAGCAGTGGCGTAGCAACCGGAGGGCAGGAGGGGCAGCTATCCCCCCGTAAATTTGGACGGGGGGCAATATAGTAATTTTGCTCCTCCCCACTAAAAAACAATTGATAGTGATTTTTTTATTCCCATCGAATTAAATATTATCTCTAAAATTATTTCACATTTTGCGCACATCGCAATTTAACATTTAAAAATTTGAATTATAAATCTGTTAAAATAACAAAGATGTTTGTTTATATATATATATATATATATATATATATATATATATATATATATATGTATATGTATATGATGAATTTTTGTCATTTGAGTTTGCCCCCCCACGAAAAATTCTGTTGCTATGCCCCTGGGACAGACATTTATAAACGATAACAAACTTTAGATAACATTTATATTAGGTAAACGATATTTGTATACCTGCTGTACGCAGAAATTAAATTAGCTCTGAATTCGACCTCGGGTGTTCCATTTAACTATATTTATATTATTTTTGTGCTCATTTTTTGAGCATTTTGCTTCCTCATTATGATGAAGTTGCAAATGAATTTGCTTCCTCTATGAGGAATTTTTATTAACGATTTGCCTCTATATTCGATCTCATCATTCATATTTTTTAATAAAATTTATTTGTATTAGATTATGTACTTAATTTTATACGATGCAAAATACCTTTTACTTTCTTACATTAGCTTTGAATTTTGGTTATTTGAAAACAAAAATAAAAACGAAATTTTTTTAAATTACAAATAAAAGCACAACTTCCTTAATACATCATAATACGCAGGTCAATCGATTCGTCTCAACGCAAGGAATCTTTTTTTCCTTTACATAAGCTTTGAATTTTGATTATTTGAGAAATTATTGTCGAAAAATCAATTTTTCTAAAAAATTCTAAATACAAATTTTATCATTTTATCTACAATTGTAATTAACTTAATTCCTAGTTGAAAGTTACTTCAAAAATGACTTTAACCTCCCTGAAAACCTTATTAAGTTCAAATGACCTTTGATTGACCTTCAATATTTTCAATGTACCTTTGACTTTGATACCTTTGATCGTAAAATTTTCCGCTCTATCGATTTTCGATGTAAAACAGCGGGTTTCTATTAAAAAAAAAATAAAATTGACCTTGAAAAAAACATGAAGGTCATCTTCAAGGTCAAAGGGAAGGTCACCATTGAATTCTTTGTTGAAAGTTACTTTAAGAGTGACCTTGATTTCACCGAAAGCCTTGTTAATTTTTAATGACCTTAGAATGACCTTGAAGGTTACAATTTACCTACAACTTGGGTACATACTTGAACGTATAATTTCACGCTTTATCGATTGCCGATATAAAAAAAGGAGGTTTCCCTTTTAAAAAACAAAGTTGACCTTGAAAAAAAAACTTTGAAGGTCATCTTCAAGGTCAAAATTTAAAAGATTATTTATAGTAAATTTTATGAGATTTTATGAGATTATAAAGTAATTTTAAGCGATTTGACTATATATTTTGTGGAATTTTAAGTAATTTGAGAAAGTTTTAGGAGATTTTTAAGCATTTTACGAAATTTCATTAGATTTTAAGGTATTTTTAGATTTAATGAGATTTCATGGAATCTTGAATAATGTTAAGGAATTTAGAAGGGTTTGACGAAATTTATTGAGATTTTAGAAATATTAAGTGATTTCACGGTACTTTTAAGAATTTTATGAAATTTTAAAGGATTTTACGAAATTGCCTGAAATTTTAAGTAATTTTCAGAGATTTTACGATATTTCATAGGATACTAAGTTATTTTAACGACTTTTGTGATTTCAAGGGATTTACGAGATTTCATTGGATTTTCATGAATTTTTAGTAATTTTAGGGGATTTTACGATACTTTATTGGATATTTTTTTCGGTGATTTAATATTTTATGAACTTAACAGATTTCAAAAGATTTACGAGATTTCATTAGATTTTTAGGAATTTCAGGAGAATTCGTGAGATTTCATGTGATTTTAAATGACTTTGTGGGATTTAATCATATTTTTGTGGATTCTAAGTAATTTTAAGGGGTTTTAAGGTATTTTATGATTATAAGAAATTTTGAGGACTTTTATTTTCAGAAATTTTAAAAGATTTGTTGAGATTCATTGAACTTTCATAGCTCTTTACTTTACAAGGCGCGAAAGGAGGCAATGACATTTCGCGACGTGTGAAGTACAAAGCTTTTCATGACCACTGTAACGAATTCGATTTTCGAAACAATAGGACACGATAGGACGCAATAAGATACGATAGGATATGATAGGTTACAATAATATCGGATACAATAGGATATGATAGGATAGGATACGTTAGGATAAAATACGACAGGATACAATATGATACAATAGAATACAATAGGATAGGATAAGATAGTATGTGATTTGATACGATAGGATAGGATACTATAGGGTAGAATAGATACTATAGGATGAAATAGGATAGGATACGATAGGATATAATAGGATAGAGTACGATAAAATACGATAAAATGTGATAGGAATTGATTGGATACGATAGGATAGGATACGATAGGGTAAAATACAATAAAATAGGATACGGTAGGATAAGAGAGAGGGGGAGGGAGAAAGAACCTCCGGTTTATTTATTTAGGTATTTTTACTTTCTGTCCTATTTTACTTTTTGTCCTATTTTACTTTCTGTACTACTTTTGCAGTACTTTCGTTCCTGTACTGTAAATGGCTCCCTTCGAGACGCCTAACAGACACCGAAAATCGATGTTTCGTTACACGTATCATGAAAAGTAATTTTAGGGGATAAAGCGATAGGTTGTGGAATTTTAAGGAATATCAAGTAATTTTACGAAATTTAAAGGACTTTAACCAGATTTTAAAGGATGTTAAAGGGATTTTAAGATAAAAGATGAGATTAAAGATAAAGATAAAGATAAGATAAGATAAAAGACTTTTAAAGGATTCGAGAGATTTTACGGGATTTCATGGAATTTTAAATACTTGTAAGATATTTTACGATATTTTATAAGATATTAAGTTATTTTTTAAGGACGTTCAGGGTGTTTTACGAAATTCTATTGAATTGTCAGGAATTTTATTGGATTTCATGACATTTCAGGGGTTTTAAATAATTTTAAGGAATCTTACGAGATTTTATAGAGGATATTAAGTAATTTTAATAAGAATTTTGAAGGATATTAAATGGATTTTAAAGAATCTTACAAGTTTCTATATTTCCAAAATGATAAATTTCTCAATTATTTTGTATACTAGTGAAAAGTGTGCAAAAAAGAGAAATTAATGTGTTTGATTAAATTAATTTCAATTAAACCATAATCAGTTGTATACAAACAATATATAAACTCCTATATTTATTTATCTATAGTTCGATTTTTGGGAGGGTTTTTGTAACGTTGAGATTACAAAAGGCACAATGAAAAAATGCAAACGCGTACAAAAGCACGCATTCGTTATCATATTGGGAAATAAATATCGTAAATTACATAAAATAGTTAATACAGCAACTTTTTTCCTACCTCTCAGATAACAAAAAAATTGTTGAACGATCTTACATAATTTGAGAGGTTTTTTTATTTGACGAAGTTATGAGTACTTGAATTTTGAAAACTATAACAAAGGTCAGCTTCACGAAAAACCAGTGAATCACCGAAGGCCGAATTCACCAAATTCACTGCCAGAAAAGGGTTCAAATTTCAAAATCGAGAGAAAGTGCGCCTGCGTTTTGCTGATGCTGTGTAGTAAGTAGTAGTGGCAGAGACACGCGAGACTTGTCTTCCTGTTTTCTTCCTTCACTCCTTACCTTCAGTTAACCGTCGCGTTTCACGGCATCAACATTACGACTCGAAATCTCGTCGAAATCGAATCGAAAAACGTTCAATATCAATAGTTTTCACTGAATTTTTTCTTTTGTATTTACTTACAAGTTTACTTCCCTCTTCCACACAAATAAAAAGGTAAGCCCTTGTTTTCATCATAATTTTGTATAAAATAATATAAAATTAAGTAAAAAATAGCCAATTCATAAACGATTAACGGAAAAACCTATATATAGAACTAAAAAAAAAACATTTATAAAAGGGTTTCAATATTAATTAATTAATAATTAATTATTAAGGAATTCTCAAAATAATTCTCGAAACGATTATTTATTAATGTAAAAATGATATTTAATCTATTTGAGTGAAAGAAGTTTATATAAATTGACGTTAAATGAAATTATTTCCAATTTTCGCTTCTTTAATCAGAAATCAAAGATTCAACTTTTGCAGTAAATTAGAATTTGGAAATTTTTTATGTAAAGTATAAAATGTGTAATGCGTATTTTATTCACTGGATTGGAAAGCAGCATTTATGAAAAGTTCAAATATTTTTATTATGCAAATTTTAAATCCTTAGGCATTTTTATCAGTATTGCATATACTTTAAGTATAAATAACGTTATATTTAAATATTATGATCTCTTTAATGCAAGGCTAATCGATTCATACAAGGACGATTCATCGATTGATTAGGTAGCTTACGATGTTCGTTTACGGTTGAATATCAAAGATAAATAATATTAAATCAGACATGCATATGTCAAGTTAATAAAATACAAACAAAAAGTGAAAATATATATTTTTATTTTTTAACTATTACGTCGCATTTTAATAACAATCACGTATATTTACCGAAATTTAAAATTCCCGAAATTGAAAATCCATCGAAATTTAAAATTCCCGAAGTTGAATTTATTTAAAAATTTTGTATTACTATTTTTTTGGATAGCGTACGAAAGCTTCGGATTGAAATTCATTCCGAATCAATCCGAAATTTTCCAAATTACGGAATTTGTATCTGAATTAAACAGTTTCATTCCGATCTAATCCGAAGGAATTGAAAACTTAAGTTTTCAATACGAATTAATCCGAAGCTCTTTCAAAATCAATCCGAACCTTTAATCCGGATTTATCCGGATTGATTCGGATACTGAAAATCATTTCACTGAATAAAAAAAAAATATTTAATTTTCCAACAACGAAAGTCCTCTTGTAAAAAAGTATTAATTATAGAAAAACAATAATTGATTTAAAAAAATTTATTTTTAATTTCAAAATAATTCTCAGGAGTTTCAAGATTTTAGAGTATTAAAAATTTCTTTTATGTACTTTAAGAGATTTAAAATGATATTAAAGAATTTTAAAAGATTTTAAAGGATTTTAAAAATATTTCAAGTGATTCTAGGGAATTGAAAAGGATTTCCAAAGAATGTAAGAATTTTCCAGAACTTTCACAATATTTAAAAATTATAAGATATCGTAAAGGACTTTAAAAGATTTTAGTGAATCTTAAGAGATTTCCTGAAAGATTTCATAAGAATTTAAAGCGATATAAATAGATTTCAAGCTATTTTAAAAAATGTTTAAAAAATTCAGGGGAGTTCCAAGATTTTAAATTAATTTACACATTTTGTTAATTTTTTCAAAGGATTTTAAATGGTATTGAAAATTTTTAAAAGATTGTAATAAAACTTACAAGCATTTAAGGATTTTCGAGAATTTTCATAAGATTTTATATGATTTTAGGGAATTTAAAGATATTTCAAGAGACTTTACAAAACTTCAAAGATATCAAGATTTCTTAAAGGATTTTTAGAGATTTTAAGAGGTTTTATAGGATGTTTAAAGCGATTTCGAGAGATGTTTAAGTGATTTTAAAAAGTTTTTAAGGAATTTCGAAAAAAATCATAATTCTTTCAGGATTTTCATTTATTTAACAATATTTGTAAATAATGTAAGGGATTTTTAATGACGTTCACAAATGTGAAAGAATTTTAAAAGAATATGAAAAAATTGAAGAATTTGTTAGAAATTTCAGAGTTATTAAAACATGTCAAAAGATTTCTAAAGATTTTAAGTGATTTTAAGGAGTTTCAAAACATTCAAAAAAGTTTCAAAGTTTTCAAGGGATTTGTCAATAAAAAAATGTTTTAGTATTCTTTAAAATTTGTTAAACCTTTTGAAATTGACTGAAATTACTAAAAACTCTTTTAATCTTAACAATCCCTTTAAATCTCTAATTATTAACAATTATGAAAATAATATAATCATAAAATCAGTAAAATGTAGTTTAATAATAATTTTCATAAAAAACTGTTTAAAATACCTAGAAATATATTTTTTTTATAAGATTTTTATATGAAAAATATTTAAGAATTTCTATATTTATTTACTTATTTATTTTTTTTCCTTTTATTTTTATCTATTTTTGCATAAATAATTAAGTATGAAAAATGTTGGAATTTCCTTATTTTTACCCGATGTTTGGTTTCAACGTGAAAAACTCTTCAATGCCCTGTTTCAGTATCAATAAATTGGTATTAATGAGATATTACTACTGTATAAAAAAATGCCCAATAATATTGAAATATTTTTATCGAAAATAGAAATGGCAACCAGGGGCAAATTGAATTTGTTTAAATAAATGAAAATTAATTAAAGAATGTTGATAAATACGCCACTCGACAAACAGTAATAACTTTCAGTAAAAAAAACGAATTATCAAAAAAGAATTATTTAAACAAATTGAATTTGTTTAAATAATTAAAAATTAATTAACGAATGTTGATAAATATGCCGCTGGATCAATAGAAATAACTTTTGTAGAAAAAACGAATGGAAAATCAAACATTTTTTAGGAAATTTCCCAATATGCTTTAGGAATTTTTTAATTCACAAATATTTCGGGAATATTCTCTAACTTTTCAGGTTTTCCAAATGATTTAGGAAAGTTCCTTATAAAATTGTAAGTATTGTTCAATTACCTAAATTTTTGGGAATTTTCCCTTAAATGTTCGGGAAAATCATTTTCCCAAGTGTGAAATATTCCTTAAGAAATCTTACGGAAAAAGTAAAAATCTTAGTGTAAAAATTGTAAAAATTTGTAAAAATTTGTAAAAATTGTAAAAACTGTAAAAATTTCGGGAATAATTATTAAGAATTTAAATTAGCCCTACATGTAGGGCTAATTGCGACAATTTCTGCACGGGTAGATTTATCTTTGGTTGCGTAGCATGTTGAGAATAAAATTAAAAATATGGATGACATTTAAAATTCGTATAAAGGAAATAAGGTTGAAAGACTCCTTTGTATGAAAAATCTATTCGTCGTCATCACGTGACAGTTTGGTACTTAAAAAATAAAAAACTGAAATGAAAGTCATAGATGTGTTTGAACGATCTATTATGAAAAGAGTTTTTGAATTACAGTGACTGCTGCAATATAGAACATACTATAATAGTAGAATGTGTGCAATATAGGTTCATTAATGCCTCACAATCAGTTCTCCGTAATCGTTCACGGAAAGCATTACAGATATGTCCCTGCATAAAACAGATGTAATTTTTTGTTACCTTGAATGGTATATAACTTGCATGCATCTTGCACAATCACTTTGCTTGAGTTTGGTATATAGTCAGGCCAGTGCCCTTATGCTATTAGAGCAGAGCTTTCATCTCCATACACGGATAAAATCAGGCACTACAATTCTGCACATTTACTGTTGTGTATATCATGTTTTTAATTGACTTCAAGACTATAGACTATTTCCATTTCAAACAGGCACTCGAGTTTGTAAAAGGGCAAACGTATAACTTGCCTATCTTAAAAAATCTGCCCGCTTCGCGGGCACATTCTCATCGCGCGCTTCGCGCGCGGCTCGCTTCGCGCTCCGTGTTGCGCGCTTCGCGCGCTTGTGCCCTTAGTGAAGCTTGCGCTTTACAGGACGCTTAAAGATATGTTTTTTTTTTAATTTAATTAAATTACATAATTTATATTTTTATATTTTAATTTATTTTTGTATATTTGTAATTTATATTTTTAAAAATTT
>CAJFCO010000443.1:715597-725757 GCA_904066015.1 Synergus gifuensis
TAATATATTAATATTATAAATAAATATATTTTTATATTATATTATGAAAAATAATAATATATTATTATATAAACTGATTGAATGAGGTTTTTGGGTCGATCTCTAATTCTTTGTTTAATTGTTTGAACAACAATATTTTTTTCTTCTTATTTCAGGGAATAAAAAAAATCAAATAAACGACTGAACGTTCTTGGATTTCGTCTCGATATGGGTGGTTTTACACAAAGGCCATGGACGCCCACGAAAAGGAGAGGGCCAATCGCTGCCGAATTTGGCAGTCCAGGGCCTGCTTGTGTCACTCTTCCACCACTCTTAGGTACTGTTTAATTTCAACTTTTTGGAATATTTATGACATTCTCAAGTACATAGTAATAACAGCTTTCCTAGAACAAAATTAATACAAGGTGTCCATAAATATATTTCCAAAATTAATCATTTGGTATTTTGAAACTAAACAAGGTATTTTAATGCGGCTTTTTTATCATTTTATACAATGTTTAATGTTAAATTAATTTAAAATTAATCATTATTAATTATTATTATTAATTAATTAATAAATTATTTATAATATTATATAAATATATATAATATTATATATATAATAATAATATATTTATATAATATATAAATATTTATTTAAAATATTTTAATATATATATAATATTATAAATAATTGATTAATTAATTAAAGAAAATTTAATATTTATATTAAATATAAATAATTCTTTCCTTTATTTAGGATTTAACCAAATATATGATATTTCCTATGAAACCTCTCGGTATTTAAATATTTATGAATATACTAATTCATATAATTTTTTTTTCCATTGAGTAATTTTTTTATTTATTTAATATATTATTTTATTATACAAATAGATTCCAGTAATAGAAAATTATACTTATAATAATAATAATTATTATTATTATTATTATTATTATTATTATTTAAATTAAATAAAAATATTTGACTTTAAATTTTTTAAAATCTTTACACAGGTAAAACGGTACCCGACTCTAAACGTGGTAGGGCACCGGCATTCTCATTCGGAAGCAGGTAAATTAAATTTATTATTAATGTAAAAAAGTTCTATGTATTATAAATTAAAAATGATTTACAAAAAGTCATTTTTTAAAAATAATTTTTTAGACACAATAACAAAAACGACAGCCCAGGTCCAGGTCCTGGCCAATATAACGTTTCTGGTCTTAATGCAAAAGGTAAGAAAAAACATTCATTTATTTAAATATTCCCAGCAAATAAAAATTTTCGAAATGAAAAATTCCCCCAAAAAAATAATAATACCGTAATTTAAAATTTCCGAAATTGAAACTTATCGAAATTTTAAATTACAGAAACTATAAAATTTCCCAAGTTAATATTCCCGAATTTCCACTCGTTAAAAATTTCGAATAATTTCGTTTAAAATTTATTTTTCCAAAACTTTTGTTTAAAATTTCCCTGAAAAATTTTTAATAAAAAGTTTTAAAAGAAGTTTCAAACAAGAGTTTTGAAAATAAATTTTGAAGAAAAATTTCAAGAATTTTTAATGTCGAGATATTTATATCCGGGAATATTTACTTTCGGAAATTTTATAATTTCGGGAATTTAAAATTTCAATAACTATCAATTTTGGGAATTTTAAATTGCAGTAGTATTATTTTCTTTCGGGAATTTTTTATTTCAATATTAGGCGAACTTTAACTTTCATAAAATACAAATATTTTATAAATCGCGTGTCTTGGAAAACTTTAGAATTTCAGTAAAAGTGAATTGCAAATTCACCAATCACGAAAGTTCGGAGTATCGATCAAACATGTGAGTGCAGAGGAATGAGAGGTGAAACAGCTATACATCAGAAATTCCATCGTGATCTTCGAAAGAACGAGAATTAACTATAAATAACGTCAGAACACGATAAACTTGTTATATCGAAAAATTGATTTTTCCTTAGGAAATTATTAATTTATTTATTTATTGTTTGAGCTCTCGAAAAATCCAAGTTTTCCAAAAATTGCAAGCTTTTCGACATTTTGAACCATCCGAAATTTTGTCCTAGTCGAAATTTCGAGCAATTTGAAATTTCGAGGAATCTGAAATTTCTATAGCTATATAAAATTTCGAAAGCTGAAAATTGTTTGAGTTCTCGACATTTAGAGAGATAAAATAAAAAAATATAAGAAAATATAATAAAAATAATAAATAGATCTAATAAAAATATATATATTTATAAAATATATTTATAATATATAAATAAATAATACATAAATATATTTTTTTTTAATATATCCTATCTTAAAAAAGTGATGTTACCAATATATCCAACACATTGTTGTCGAAAACCTGATTGGTTTAGAAACTGCGTGAATTGTATGAATGTATCGAATTGAGGGTTTTAATGGGATTTAATGGGACTTTGAATAACTTTAAGGAATTTAAAAGGATTATACAAATTGAGATTACTAAAATTACACTAGGAATTACAGATTTTTATATTTTAAAAATAAAAATCTCTCAATTATTATGCATATTTTTGAAATCCCTTAATTTTTCCAATCCCACATTTTTGGGGGAAAAATAATGAGATTTTAAGGCCAAGTAAGACTTACCTGATCCCTGCCTTACCGACATTTTTTTCTCTGCAATACTACGTCTACATTTATTCAGATATCAAATTGAAAATTTATAAAATTAAAGAAAATATTCTAAGATATGTTTATCTGGTCTTAAATTTTTGTAAAAATAAAATAAATTTTTTGAAAAGATTTTTTTTTATAAATGTCAATATTTAGGACCAGATAAACGTACCTTAATCCTTTATCTTCAAGTTTAGAAATTTCCAATTTGATATCTTAATGAATGTAGACCTGGCATTGCAGAGAAAAAATGTCGGATCGGGTAAGTCTTACATGACCTTAAAGGATTGTAAATTAATTTTTATGAATTTGACTATATATTTTGTGGAATTTTAAGTAATTTAAGAAACTTTTAGACATTTTACAAAATTTATTTGAATTTTAAGGCCATGTAAGACTTATCTGATCCCTACCTTACCGACATTTTTTTTGTCTGCAATATCACGTCTACATTTATTGAGATATTAAATTGAAAATTTATAAAATTAAAGAAAATGTGCTAAGGTATGTTTATCTGGTCTTAAATTTTTGTAAAAGTAAAAAAAAAATTTTTTTTAAATTTTTTTTATGAATGTCAATATTGAGGACCACATAAACGTATATACCTTAATGCTTTAGCTTCAATTTTAGAAATCTTCAATTTGATATCTCAATAAATGTAGACGTAGCGTTGCAGAGAAAGAAATGTCGGTAAGGTAGGGATCGGCTAAGTCTTACATGGCCTTAAGGTATTTTAAGATATTTAATGAGATTTCACGGAATCTTGAAAAATGTTAAGGAATTTAAAAGGGCTTTACGAAATTTATTGAGATTTTGAAAATATTAAGTTATTTCACAGTATTTCGAGGAATTTTATTAAATTTTAAAGGATTTTACGAAATTGCATGAAATTTTAAGTAATTTTTAGAGATTTTATAATTTTTCATAGGATATTAAGTTATTTTAACGATTTAAGGGATTTCAAAGGATTTACGAGATTTCATTGGATTTTCAGGGATTTCATGAGATTTTAAGTAATTTTATGGGATTTGATAATATTTTGGGAGATTCTAAGTAATTTTAAGCAACTTTAAGATATTTTATGAGATATTAAGTAATTTGAAGAACATTTATTTCCATAAATTTTTCAGGATTTCTTGAGATTATATTGGATTTTCAAGAATTTTCGAAATTTCATGGAATTTTGAGTAATTTTTAGAAGTATAATGAGACCTTATGAGATCTTGAGTAATTTTAAGTAATTTTAAGGAATTTTGACAGATTTTTAAGGATGTTAAGGGGATTTTAAGATATTTGGGAATTTTACGAGATTGCATAGGATTGTCAGGAATTTTAAGGGATTTCATGAACTTTCATAGAATTTTAAATAACTTTAAAGGATTTGTCCATATTTTATGGAATTTTAAGTAATTCTAAGGGATTTTATGATGTTTTATAGGATATTAAGTAATTTTAAAACTCATAAAGATTTCTGAAATTGGATAAAGAATTATGTACAAGATTTTATATTTCAAGAATTAAAAATTCTCAATTATTTTTTCTACTAGCAAAAGGTGTGCAAAAACGAGAAATTAATCGCGCGCAGAGCTCGCGGTTGATAATTCCTAGTTTTATAAATAAATATATCTAATAAAAATATATATTTTTCAGGAAAAGATGCTGCACCAGCACTTTCTCTACATGGACGTACTAAATCCGGAAAAATGGAAGTAACGCCAGCTCCAGGAGACTACGATCCCCAAAAAGCAGAAAAAATTATTCTAGACAACTCTCCGAAGTATTCTTTTGGAATTAAGACTCACGTAGAAAAAGCCAGTGACACCCCAGGTAATTTGTACATTCTCATCGGAGAATGTATTATTTCTCTTCTATTTAAATTTAACTAATTAACATTGAAATTAAAATCACTTAATATTTAATATCTATCATTGTCATAATTTAAAATATCTAATAATTCTATTCTTAATTTTATCAATTTCTTTTGTCACTAATGTTAAACTATCAAACACAAATTTTTATAACATTTGTGTAGCTCGAATTTAAAATTTCAAAAATATTTTAGGGAGTGTACCTACTCCTATTGAAGAGAATCGACTTTTACACTTTGGGATTAATATCTATTGTATTGTACATAAATATGGATCTTAATTAAGAATTTACACTCCTTTTACTAGAGTTAAGGCCGTTCAAGACTTATCCGATCCCTACCTTACCGAAATTTTTTCTCTGGTCTTAAATTTTTTTATAAATGTCAATATTTAGGACCAGATGTAGACGTAGCGTTGCAGAGAAAAAAATGTCGATAAGGTAGGGATCGGGTAAGTCTTACATGGCCTTAATATACAAATTTCTCAATCCTTATTTAGTGCCGGTCTTTGGGGGTGAGGGATATAAAATGTATTGAGCCCTATATAGAATTAAATCCAAATATTTTAGCGGCTTAAGGTCGTTGAACCCAAGTTTCTTAAAATCATTTTGAACCTCTAAATTTACCTATTTTTAAATATCTTTTGAAATCACTTAAAAATTCTGAACTGGTTTCAATTCTTTGAAATTAAAATCCTCTAAATTTTTTTGGATTTTTAATACTTTTGAATTTCTTTGGGAGTATTTAATGTTTTTTCAAACCCTTTGAGTTCATCTAAAATCTAAAAATCACTTGAAATTCCTTGAAATTAAAACAAAATATTAGTATTTTTTATTTTGAAGGGGGCGTTATGAAAGATTTTGTGCCCGAGGGCGTCACATAGATTAAGGCCGGCACTGTTAAAATTTATTAGAAATTTATAATTTTCGTTAATTTTATTCACATATGTCACGATTAGATGTGTGCAAATTTCTAAAAATTTGAAGATTTAATGAGTCAAAACTCATATATTCTTGAATATTTTAGTTGTTCAAAAGTTTGTTAGCTTCCTGAAAAATTTGAGTTTCTCAAAATGAAGTTGCTTCTTTGTAAATCAAATTTTGGGGCTAACTTACAAAATTTGATTTGTTCAAAATGAAGTGGTTACTTTAAACATAACAGTTTTGAGCTACATATCTCCTCGAATTTTTGAGATTCTCAAAGTAAAAATAAAATAAAATAAAAATATATAAATAATACGGAAACTTTGAGCTTATCTCCAATTGTTGAGCTACCCAGAATTTGTAAGCTTCTTGATAACTTGAAGCTTTTTAAAATAAATTAGACTAAAATAAATTAGAGCTACCTTTTCGAATCAGGGTGGCCACAAGATTCAATTTTTTCATTTCCCTGACATTTCCCTGACTTTTCCCTAATTTTCAGATGATTTCCCCTGATATAAAAGTATCAAAATGCAAACAAATTTTCAGTAAAAATACTACTGAAATTTTCCAAAAATTTTGTATAACATCACTTTAAATCTTTTGAAATTTAAAATCACTTTACACCACTTGAAATTCGTAACAATCTCTCGAATTTACAACAACTTTTTAAAAGATCTCTTAAAATTCATTGAAATTTCTTTAAATTCCTAGAAACATCTTAAAATTTGACGAAATATCTTCATTAAAATTTCATGAAAACCCTTAAATTTTCACTAATTGCTTCAAAATTCTTCAAAATTATTTTAAGTCCTTTAAATTCCTCAAAAAACTCCAAAATCTTTTAATGCGACAAAGTCTCTTAAAATTATTGGAAACTAAATTCTTGAAAACAGAAACCTCACAAAATCCTTTAAAAATAAAAAATAATTTTTGAAATTTGTTTTAATTCCACAATGACTATTTAATATCTTTAAAATCATTTTAAAGATTTTCAATAAAATCCCTCAAAATTACTGTTAAAAAATCAAAATTTCTTAAAATTCTTTAAATTCCACGAGAATATTTTATAATCCCTTTAAATTTCTTCAAAATCTTCCAACTTTTTTAAAATCCTTTAAAATTCCATGAAAAACTGTTAAATCCTTTAAAACACATAAAAATCTCTTAAATTTTGTAACATTTCACAAAATTTTTTAAAAATCATAACAATCTCATTAAATCTTTAAAGTTCCAAAAAGAACATTAAAATCTCTTAAAATTACTTTAAAAAATCAAAATTTCTTTAAATTCTTACAAGCTTTTTAAAATCCTTTAAACTTCCACAAAGAACTTTAAAATTCCTTACAATTTCGTGAAGTCTTTTAAAATTCCACTAAATTTTTTTAATATTATAAAAATCTCTTATAATTCCTTTAAATTCGTAGAAACATCTTAAAATTCGATGAAATCCCTTCATTAATATTTCATGAAAACCCTTAAATTTTCACTAATTGCTTTAAAATTCCTCAAAATCATTTCAAATCCTTTAAATTCCTCAAAAAACTTCAAAATCTTTTAAAATTCCTAAAAATCTTAAAATCTCCTATAATCCTTTAAAATTCCACAAAATCTTTTTAAAATCTCTTGAAATACTTCAAAATTCAACGAGGAACTTTAATATCTCTTACAATGCGACAAAATCTCTTAAAATTATTAGAAACTTATTGAAATCCCATAAAATTCGCTGAAATCTTCTGAAATTCCTAGAAACATCTTTAAATTCCTTAAAATTTCACTATAATTTTTTAAATCCTATTAAAGTATAAAATTTCATAAATTCTTTAAAATCTATTAAAATTCCATGAAATCCTTTAAAATTCGATAAGGAACTTTGAAATTCCCTAAAATACATTAAAATCTCTAAATAAAAATTCTTGAAAACAAAAACCTCACGAAATCCTTTAAAAATAAAGAATAATTTTTGAAATTTGTTTTAATTCCACGAGGAATATTTAATATCTTTAAAATCATTTTAAAGATTTTTAATAAAAAAACCTTAAAATCACTGTTAAAAAATCAAAATTTCTTAAAATTCTTTAAAATTCCACGAGGAATATTTAATATCCTCAAATTTATTTTAAAGATTTTCAATAAAAACTCTTAAAATCACTGTTAAAAAATAAAAATTTCTTAAAATTCTTTAAAATCTCATGAGAATATTTTATAATCCCTTACTTAAAAATCTTCCAAGTTTCTTAAAATCCTCTATAATTCCATGAAAAACTGTTAAATCCTTTAAAATACATAAAAATCTCTTAAAATTTTGTAACATTTCACAAAATTTTTTTAAAATCACAAAAATCTCATGAAATCCTTTAAAATTCCACGAATAAAATTAAAATCTCTTAAAATTACTTTAAAAAAATCAAAATTTCTTAAAATTATTACAAGCTTTTTAAAATCCTTGAAACTTCCACAAGGAACTTTAAAATTACTTAAAATTTCATGAAGTCTTTTAAAATTCCACTAAATTTTTTTAATATTATACAAATCTCTTGTAATTCCTTTAAATTTCTAGAAACCTCTTCAAATCTTTTTAAATTATTGAAAATCTCTTAAAATCATTAGAAATCCAAAAAATTTGAAAGAATGTCTGGAAATTCTTTATAATTCTTCGAAATCCTTGGAAAGATTCTAAAATCTGTTAAATAAATTATAAAATCTATATGTATACGCAATACGACAAAAATAACATAATTATAATTGTGTTATTTTATAATTTTATTATGTTATTTTATTTTTATTTTATTGCGTACATATATAGCATAAATATCAATTTCTATTTTCCCTGACATGTCGCCACCCTGTCGAATTTTTATGCACACGTCTATTCATGATCAATATTATTTTAAAAAATTTTAAAAGTAATTAAAATTTTTATTTTACAATTTTACAAAGGATAAAAGGTATACCGTATAAGTCGCAAAACCTACTTAATTTGCTTAATATTAATAGACCAAAAAATTTCCGATTTTTTTTTTTATAATTGTGTTAATTGACGTCCTATATAGCACCGGGTGATTATAATGCCGAATCAGTGAAACTCGACAATGCTCCTCACTACAGTTTTGGCATAAAATCCGAAATGGAAAAACCAAGTGATGTTCCTGGTAATTATGTTCCCATTTTTATTTCTCTCCTGTTAAATATATCTTATCAAATAAAATTTTTCAGAAAAAAAAGTTTCTTTTTTATCTAATTTGAAGAAAATATCTCAATGACCTAAGCAGATTTTCCATTCAGGCGATAAAGGGATAAAGCTGTGAGCAATAAATTTAGTTTTGTGATGCAATTTGCACTTTTGCACAAAAAATGCATGAGATATGTATGTAGTTAAAAATGTAAAAAAATAAAATAGCTGGATTTGTATTATTTTTATTGTGCAATGTAAATTGATGATCTTTTTATTTCATGGCTGGCAGTATTCATTTTTCTGCATCATTATACTTATTTATATATATATTCGGTTTAGATTAGTTAAAATTTGCACTCAAAAATGCTAAAAAAAAAAGTAAAAAATTTTTTTCGAATTGATTCGGCTTACTTCGAATTTGTTGGGAATGAAAATTTGCTTCAGATTCAATTAATACGAATTATGTAATCCGAAACAGTTCGAACGCGGATTGATGTGAATTGAAAATTCTGATTGAATCGGATTGTTGGAAAATTCTATTTTTCTTTTTAAATTGTTTCAAGTTTTTCTTTGTCATTAAAGAATGATATGACAAAAATTTATACTTATTTTATACTTAAAATTTTATACTTGTTAAGTAAAATGAAAAAATCAAATTTTGAGGTCAGAACTTAAATCCAACATCCTTAAAGTTTTTCTTAACTTTTCATGGCCACCTATGCAATTTTTGCATGATTCAATGTTTATAGTGTCTGAAAATATTTTACTTTTTAATAACGTTTTTTTAGTTTTCATATATATTTATATTTACTTATTTATTTATATTTTTCTGTAAACAGTTTTAAAAACACTGTCTCACGTAATAAAAATTTTAGAATTTTGTAAAAATTTAGATGACTGAAAGCACATTTTTGTAAAGAAAAATAAAAGAAAATCAATTTTCCATTCACAAAATTATATTTTGTAGCGCCGGGAGCTTATTGTCCTGAAAAAGTGAAACTCGACAAGGCACCTGAGTACAGTTTTGGACTCCGAACGCCTATCGAAAAACCTAACGACACACCAGGTAAGTTTTTTTATATAATTTTTTTTTATTTATGAATAAAAAAAGTCGTTGATCCTTATCTTAAAAAAGAGAAGTTACCAATATATCGGACACATTGTTCTCGAAAACCTGATTGGTTCCTTTTGGAAATTGCGCAAAGTGTGAATTAAAAAAACTATCTTTAGATTATTTTCGTTATCAAAACGATTACTAATAAAAAGGTTATATAAAGATAGAAAATAATAATAAAATAATTAAATTAAAATAAAAAAATTAAATAAAAAATAAATAATAAAAAAAATTAAATAATAAAAAAATAATAAAAAAAATAAATAAAAAATAATAATTAAAAATAATAAATTAAATAAAAATTAAATAATAAAATAATTTAAAGTGATAAAAATAATTATTTGGATGTGAAAAGTAAATTATTAGTGAAGCAAAAAAAATATTTTAAAATATATACCTAAGATTAGTGAATATTATTTGAGAAATTAAACAGATTACTTATACATAGTA
>CAJFCO010000443.1:735731-747002 GCA_904066015.1 Synergus gifuensis
GGAAGAAAAACCCAATACAAATCCCGGTAAATTGATTTTTAGGATAAAATAAAATTTTTATTTAAATGAAAAACCAGACTAACTAAAAATACATAAATACTAAAAATCGACAACTACAGTCAATACCCAATACCGGCGGTAAACTGAAGTTCGAGTGTAACTTTTATTTTCAAGAAAATCTGTGAATTACAAAAATAAAAATATTAACAAAAAAATTTTTTCTCAGCTCCGGGAACTTATAGTCCTGAGAAAGTAAATCTTACTCATTCACCTCAGTATAGTTTCGGTCTTCGACCAGACACGGAACATCCAAGTGATACACCTGGTACTTAAAAATAGATCTAATTTCTTTCGCTTACTTTTAAACTTAAATATATAAATATAAAGATTAAATATTACTTATTATAATTTCTAGCGCCAGGAACTTATTGTCCCGAAAAGGTGAATCTCAATAAGGGACCAGAGTACAGCTTATATGGAAAAGCACCTTCCACAAAACCTAACAACAACCCTGGTAATTAAAAAAATTTTTGGATTTATATAAAAAAGTTTTTCAAGTTTATTATTTACGAATTAGAAATATTTGTAATTTTAATTATTTTTTATTTTTTTAGCTCCTGGAACTTATAGTCCAGAGAAGGTCAACTTGGAAAAAAATATTCAGTACAGTTTTGGGGCGAAAATTGAAAATCACAAAATCGAATCCATACCAGGTATAAATAATAGTTGCAAGAATGTTAAAAAAACCCCTGCCGAAAATTTCCGATGAAAATCCTATTTGAATGAGTCCAATCATTCCAAATTTTTAATCCAAAATCATTGTGAAAATTCAATACGAAAGTTTTTCCGAATTAGCCGCAGATTCATTGCGATGGATTCGGAACAAAAACTCGCTTCGGATTCATTCGGATTAAAAGTTCGGAAGGATTTCAAAAGGGCTTGAATTTTGATTCAAATTGAAAATCGGACGAAAGTTTTCATCGAAAATTATAAATCAGGATTAATAAAAATTTTCAATTTGAATGAATCCTAAGGAAATCGAAACTTAGGGTGTTAGGGCCAAATTCTAATCTAAAAATACGATTTCTTCATTTTACTCAACAAATATTAAATTTGGAATTTTTTCCCTCTGTAGAATTAATCAATTGTTAACTAGAATTATGCGTACAGAGCGAAAAAATATCTAATTCAAATATTTTTTAAGTAAATGAAAATATTAAATTTTGAAGTCAGATTTTGATTTCAAATTTCTTTGTTTTATGCAAAAAGTATCGAAACTAAATATTTTTTCGCTCTGTACGCAGTTTTATATCTAAGAAAAGATTAGTGCTACAGAGCGGAAAAATACTTATCTATAATTTTCGTTGAGTAAAGTGGAGAATGGAATCTTGAGCTTAACATTTGGGTCCAACGCCCTTAAAAAGTTTATTTTGAAAATTTTTCTCTAATTAATTCAGATTCATTTTTAATTTGAATCAATCCGAAATAAGTTTACATTCTGAAGCAATCCAAATCAATTAAATAAATCCGCCGCAAATTCTAACAAAATTTGTAATATTTTATTCGGATTGCTACTTTTTCATTTGAATTAAAAATTCTGAATGATTTTAAAAGGTCTCGGATTGAAAATTGATCAGAATTAATCCAAATTTTAAATCCAAATGAATCTGACAATGAGACGAATCCGAACAAACTTTTTAAAATTCGGATGGAATTCGGACCTTTTGGATTAAAAATTCAAATTGATTCCAATTGAAAATCCAAAGCAAATTTTCATTCCCAATAAATCCAAGGCTAATCTGAACAATATTTTTCAAATTTTATTCGGAGTGAAAACTTCTTTCGTGATGGCTCCGATTCATTTGAATATAATTTCTATCCAAAACTTTCGCTAAAGAGGAACATAACGATTTTATAAAAATTAATTCTATTTCTTTTTGCAGGCCCAGGACAATATTCACCAGAAAAGGCGATGTTGATTCTTGAAAAGGCGTTTCGCTTTAGTTTTGGTTTAAGACCACCAATGGAAAGACTAAGCGATATTCCTGGTAACAAAGAAAAACAATGTCACGAAGGCTTTTGGGCTGAAACACCGCTTTTAACACTATGCACATTTTTATGCTTAGTATAAAAATGCATTTTTCCTGTGGCGCTTTTAATTGAAACGTGGATATATAAAACAGGAGCAGAAATAACGAAGTGCGAGTCGATTCTCTAAAAGAAATATAATTTCAATTCATAATATAATACTAATATTTATTTTCCCTTTAGATAGGATTAACACATCGAGATAAATATTTATTTAAGGATGTTGGATCTAAATTATTTCAATTATCCAATCCTTACTTTACCGGCATTTTTTTTTCTCTGCAATACCATCTTTACATTTTGTTTTAATACAAATTTAAGACCAGATAAATATAAATTAGTATGTAATACTTAGCCAAATATTTATAATAAAATAAAGAATATTATTCTATATTTTATTACAAAACTTTGGTCAAGTGTTGTATCTGTTATACATTGGAAATACGTACTTGTTGAACAATCTACTATTAAGGGTGTTGGATCCAAATGTTAAGCTCAAAATTCCATTTTGCATTTTACTCAACGAAAATTATAGATAAATATTTTTTCACTCTGTAGCGCTAATATTTTTTCAAAAATAAGACTGCGTACAGAGCGAAAAAATATTTATTTTCGATACTTTTTCCATAAAACGAAGAATTCAAAATCTAACTTTAAAATTCAATTTTTTCGTTTTACTTAAAAAAAATTGGAATTAGATATTTTCTCGCTCTGTGTGCATAATTCTAGTTATAAATTAATTAGTTCTACAGAGGGAAATAATTGCCATTTTCATAGTTGTTGAGTAAAATAAAGATATCGAATTTTTAGATTAGAATTTGGCTCCAACACCCTTAAAGAGTTCATATTGAAATTTGATTTGAAATTAAATTAATAATGTACAAAATGACTTTGGGACAGGTTTCGGTTTTTTAAAGTTTTATACGCCACTGAAGTAAATAAATTTATTGTCTCGATGCCAAAAAAGTTTAGTTGAGAAATTAACATTTTCTGCTTCTTTAGCACCTAACGTTTACAATATTCCATCTGCGCTTTGCGGAACTAAGGAGGGTAACACAAAAACCGCTCCAGCTTACTCAATTTCGGGGAGGCAAAAGATCTTCACTGACGATAGAGTTCTTGTACCAGGACCCGGAGCCTATGAAGCGATAAAACCGGATTCAGTCAGCGCAAAGAGTCCTGCGTACAGCATTAGTTCCAGGTTCCCACTTCCCGATGATCATTCACAGAAACCTGGACCCGGAGCACATTGTCCTGAAAAGGTATTTCTAATTTTTTCTAATTTTTTCTATTTCTATTTTTATTTCTATTTTTATTTCTATTTCTATTTTTATTTCCATTTTTTATTTCTATTTCTATTTTTATTTCTATTTCTATTTTTCTATTTCTATTTCTATTTTTATTTCTATTTCTATTTCTATTTCTATTTTTTCTATTTCTATTTCTAATTTTTTCTATTTCTATTTCTTAATATTTCTAATATTAAAATTCGATCTATCTACTTGTGTAGATCAGGGTGGCCACAAGTTTCAATTTTTTCATTTCCCTGACTTTTCCCTGACTTTCAGACAAATTTCCCTGACATAAAAGTATCAAAATGCGAACAAATTTTCAGTAAAAATACTATTGAAATTTTTCAAAAATTTAGTATAATATCACTTTAAATCTTTTGAAATTTAAAATTACTTCACAACACTTAAAATTCATAAAAATCTCTCAAATTTATGACAACCTTGGAAATCTCTTAAAATTTCTTGAAATTTCTTGAAATTCCTAGAAAAATCTTAAAATTCGAAGAAATCCCTTCATTAATATTTCATGAAAACCCTTAAATTTTCACTAATTGCTTTAAAATTTCTCAAAATCATTTCAAATCCTTTAAATTCCTCAAAAAACTCTAAAATCTTTTAAAATTCCTAAAAATCTTAAAATCTCCTATAATCCTTTAAAATTCCACAAAATATTTTTAAAATATCTTGAAATACTTCAAAATTCAACAAAGAACTTTAATATCTCTTATAATGCGACAAAATCTCTTAAAATTATTGAAAACTTATTGAAATCCCTTAAAATTTTTTGAAATTCTCAGAAACATCTTTAAATTCCTTAAAATTTCACTATAATTTTTTAAATCCTATTAAAGTATAAAATGTCATAAATTCGTTAAAATCTATTAAAATTTCATGAAATCCTTTACAGTTTCACAAAATCTCTTACGAATCATAAAAATCTTGTGAAGTCCTTTAAAATTCAAAAAGGAACTTTGAAATTCCCTAAAATACATTAAAATCTCTAAATAAAAATTCATGAAAACAAAAACTTCACAAAATCCTTTAAAAATAAAAAATTATTTTTGAAATTTGTTTTAATTCCACGAGAAATATTTAATATCCTTAAAATTATTTTAAAGATTTTCAATATAAAACCTTAAAATCACTATTAACGAATCAAAATTTCTTAAAATGCTTTAAAATTCCACGAGAATATTTTATAATCGCTTAAAATTTCTTAAAAATCTTCCAGGTTTCTTAAAATCCTTTATAATTCCATGAAAAACTGTTAAATCCTTTAAAATACATAAAAATCTCTTAAAATTTTGTAAAATTTTACAAAATCTTTTAAAAATCATAAAAATCTCATGAAATCCTTTAAAATTACACAAAGAACTTTAATATCTCTTACAATGCGACAAAATCTCTTTAAATAATTGGAAATTTATTGAAATCCCTTGAAATTCGCTTAAATCTTTTGAAATTCCCAGAAACATCTTTAAATTCCTTAAAATTCCACTATAATTTTTAAAATTCTATAAAAATATAAAATGTCATAAATTCTTTAAAATCTATTAAAATTTCATGAAATCCTTTACAGTTTCACAAAATCTCTTACGAATAATAAAAAACTTGTGAAATCCTTTAAAATTCAATAAGGAACTTTGAAATTCCCTAAAATACATTAAAATCTCTAAATAAAAATTCTTGAAAACAAAAACTTCGCAAAATCCTTTAAAAATGAAAAATAATTTTTGAATTTTGTTTTAATTCCACAAGGAATACTTAATATCTTCAAAATCATTTTAAATATTTGTAATAAAAAACCTTAAAATCACTGTTAAAAAATCAAAATTTCTTTAAATTCTTTAAAATTTCACGAGAATATTTTATAATCCCTTACTTAAAAATCTTCCAATTTTCTTAAAATCCTTTATAATTCCATGAAAAACTGTTAAATCCTTTAAAATTCCATGAAGAACATTAAAATCTCTTAAAATTACTTTAAAAAATCAAAATTTCTTAAAATTCTTACAAGCTTTTTAAAATCCTTTAAACTTCCACAAGGAACTTTAAAATTCCTTAAAATTTCGTGAAGTTTTTTAAAATTCCACTAAATTTTTTTAATATTATACAAATCTCTCGTAATTCCTTTAAATTCCTAGAAACCTCTTAAAATCTTCCAATATTATTGAAAATCTCTTGAAATCATTAAAAATCCTGTAAAATAATCATTAGAATCGCTTATTAAAACATGAAATTTATTATGTGCAGGTTCATTTGGACTACCCACCGGCTCACACCTTTGGAATTCGACACTCGCAATATGCTTGCAATTTAAAAGACATTGTTTATTAGTTACGAAATTTTACCTTTACGCATTTAAATTTGAAAAATCAAAAAAATTAGAACGATAAAAAAAAATAAGCTCAGTGTTCCTAAAAAGCAGCCCAGCTCTTCTGAAAAGAAGATAAAACTTCACCGCTCTTGCTTTTACAGTCAAATTTGTTGCAACTTTTTTTCGCGACTTAAATCCTTCCTTTTCTATTAAGAAGATTTTCTAAAACACGTTTTAATTTTTGTTTACTTTTATCTGGCTTTTAAATTCTGAACAATAACTCTGTATGGATTTTGATAGAAATAAAAAATTATTTTGACGATTAATTATCAAGAAAAGTATTGAATGTTACATGTGGTAAATTTTAACAAACTTTAAGAAATGGTAATTTCTCTAGAATTGCCTGAGCAGGTAACGCCATCTAATCTTGAAATATAAATTAAAATTAACTTTAAGGTTGTATATTTTTAATTGAAGGAAATTAGGAAACCTTTATAATTTCGAATGATTTTATTCTTTACATTATAAAAATACCGTATAAAAGCTTTCAACAGGAATTTCTTAAAATAGTGGATATTAAAATATATCTCTTATGATTTATCTAAAAGTATCAATTAAGTAAAAGGTATGCCATTGTTCAGTAAATTTACTCAAGTTGGAATGTTATTTGTCCTGGATAAAATTTTTATCCTACTTTATCTGGCCAGCTTCACAGCTATCGATAAAAAAAAAGTAATTTTCCAATAACTGCTGGAAATAACAAGATAAAAATACTGTACACTAAAACACTCTACTGATAAAGAAGTTGATTCAACGAAAATCGATTAATAACTTCTTTACTTTTTCGAAACTAACTTTTGCCTATATTTCTAGGCAAAAAAATTCGTAAATTTCAAACATAAAACTGAATTAATAAAATTTAATAATTTAAAAATTTCAAATATTTGTCTCTGCAAGTAAATCACTTTAGTCTTTTTTTCTAATGACTATTTTGTTTGAGTTTAGATTTGCGTTCGTAAACGCAGTCTCCTGCAATCCATGTGGATAAAACTTGAAGGTTTTCATCGAGTAAAATAAAATCTGCTTCCGCTCCGAAGCTCAGGACTCCCTTGTGCGAATTTATCTTGAGGGCTCGGGCAGGATGTAAAGACGCTGCTTCTAAAGCTTCCACGATTGTACATCCTGAAATTGAGAAAAAAATAAAATATTCAGTTTCTTAATTTTAAAATGAAAAAAGAAAATTTTTAAGTAATAAGGCATTAATTAAAAATTTATGTTTACCAGTGACTTCCTTAAAAAATCTGACGCACTCTGACATGTTGGCGATACTGCCACAAAGAGTTTCTGTTCCTGCGATGTAAGCTCTGCCATTTCGAACTTCCACTTCGAGTTGACCCAATTGGTAAATTCCTTCTTTTAAGCCCAAAGCCGAAATCGCATCAGTCACCAAGACCAAACCTAAGGGAAAGAAATGATGATCCAGTAATTAGAAAGGAAGTTATTGAAAAAGTTCGTAACTTAGTTTGTATTATTCTTTTAATAAAATTATTCTAATAAGCTATAATTTCCACATTATTCAGAGCCGAATAAAAGGGGTGTTGAAGGAAGGAGCTGCAGCCCTGGGCCTCATATTCCAAGGGGCCTAAAAATTTACAAGAACTCTTTTGTTTTCGACTGTTTTGAATTATTTAATTTAAATTCTCTCGATTTCTTTTTACAGTGAATTATTTTCACTTATTTTGAGATTTTTTCATTTTGCACGAATTCTTAGGATTTCACTTAAATTCTTTCGAAAGCAAAATAAATTTAAATTAGTTATTATTTCAAATTCTCCTGAATTAATTTGAATTTACTCTGAATTATTTCCAATCATTTTCAATTATTGCTTCCTCATAGAAGAAGCTTTATTGTGGTGACAAAATTCAGTTTCCAAAAAAAGATTTTTTTGAACACAGTTCAAGAGGAATATATTTAATATTTCCTAAAAAATTTTCCGGATGTGTGTATGTGTTTATCAGGCTCTTTAACGATCCTGCAATATCTTGAGAACGTGTGCAGATAAATTCATAAAATTCGGCAAACTTATTCCACTCTATACCAAGTTGAATCTTATATTCTATATCTATAATATAACTATTTCAAATTATTTTACATGAATTTTAATTTAGCTAAATGCAAATAATTAGAGAAAAAATTCACAAATAATAGAGAAGATAAAAATTACCTTTCGGATGAGTTCGATGAGCGATCCGCAAAGCGGCCGGATGCGTATGAACTCCATCGGCAATAATTCCATAATAAACAATTTGTTCTGGAGGTATTTGATCCGATATTAAAAGACCCACTAATCCAGGATCTCTATGATGAAACTGTAAAGAAAGAAATTATTTATACGTATATTTAATTCAACATTTAAGGGTGTTGGAGCCAAGTTCTAATCTAAAAATTCGATTTCTTCATTTTACTCAACAAATATTAAATTTGAAATTTTCTCCCACTGTAGAATTAATCAATTTTTAACTAGAATTATGCGTACAGAGCGAGAAACTATCCAATGCAAATATTTTTTAAGTAAAATAAAAATATTCAATTTTGAAGTTAGATTTTGAATTCTTCATTTTATGCAAAAAGTATCCAAATTAAATATTTTTTCGCTGCGTATGTAGTCTTATATTTGAAAAAAGATTAGCGCTACAGAAAGAAAAAATATTTATTTACAATTTTCGTTGAGTAAAATGGCGAATAGAATTTTGAGCTTAACATTTGGGTTCAACACTCTTAATTGTATTCATTTTATTTATTTATTGTTTTTAAATTATCAATATCGTATATATTTGAAGAAAATATATTTACCGGTAGCATTGCGTTAAAAAGATGTGTGATAAACGTAGCTCCATGTTTGAAAGCATTTTCACCTTCTTTTAAATTCGCTACGGAATGCCCTAAACATGTACAACATTATATTGAAATAGACATTAATATGTATTAAAATACTATAATACTTAAAAATTCTACAATTTTTCAATTCTCACCAACAGAAACAATAATATTCCTCTTGCGTAATTCCTTTATTACTGGCAATGCATTTGGAATTTCCGGCGCCAGTGTAATGAAAGATATATTTTCTAGATTGTCGTAGGTATCAAGTAGACTTTTAAAACCCTGAAAATTAAAACATACTCATTATAAGACGTCCATTCAATCTACCCAAAGACATAATTCAATTTTAATACCATTTTTTAAAAAGAATTTTCTCGGTTTAGTCAATTTTAAAATTAAAAAATCTTTAAAATGACTAGATTATTTTAAATAATATTCCCACGAATAAAATAAGATACAATATTAGGCGTATCAATTAAATGTTAGTAAAAATGTAATTCAGCGGTTTAAACTCCGCAACAATACAAAGTTTATCTACCATATAATCGAAAATACAGTTTTCTAAGTTTATCTCGTAAACCAAACGGATAACGTCCTATTTTGACTTTTTTTTTTATGTTGCTGTGTTATCTTTAAAGATTATTTAATTTTGAGCTTGACTATACACAACGAACATCCTTAAGGGCGTTGGACCCAAGAGTTAAGCTCAAAATTCTATTCTCCATTTTACTGAAGGAAAATTATAAATAAATATTTTTTCGCTCTGTAGCACTAATCTTTTTCAAATTTAAGACTGCGTACAGAGCGAAAAAATATTTATTTTCGATACTTTTTGCATAAAACAAAGGAATCTGAAATCACAATCTGAATTCAAAATTTAATATTTTCATTTACTTAAAAAATATTTGAATTAGATATTTTCTCGCTCTGTACGCATAATTCTAGTTAAAAATTGATTAATTCTACAGAGAGAAAAAATTCCAAATTTAATATTTGTTGAGTAAAATGAAGAAATCGAATTTTTAGATTAAAACTTGTCTCCAGAAAAATAATAATTTTAAAAATTATAAAATAAATTCATTCTCTTTTAAAACGAACTTCATCAAGCTTGCGAATACACATTTCTTCATGAGCTCCTTTTTTACGTGGGCTTATAAAAGGTCCTTCGACGTGAACGCCCAAGACTGCAGCACCAGATTTGCTACCCTTCGTTTTTTTTATTTTCGGAAGAACCTTTCGGTAAGTTTCTTTGGACGAAGTCACTACTGTAGGGCAGAAGGAAGTAACTCCATGCGATAATAATTCTTTTGCTACTTTACTAACACCTTCTTCAACATTGTTGATATTGTTCGAGAAATCTATTCCCAAGCCACCTAAAAAAAAAAAGTGTATAAAGACAAAATTCTACTTTTTCATGTTGAAATTTGACTTTGTCTTATAGAACTCAAACTTCTCTTAAAATTGTCTGTGGACTACCGGACGCAATAAAAGAACATATATAATATTTTTCGGCTCGAGCGACTTTTCCTTGTTTAAAAAAACTAGCAATTATGATCCGCGCGCTCGGCAGAGATAAATTTCTCTTTTTTGCACATCATTTGCTAGTATACAAAATAATTAAGGAATTTATAATTTTTGAAATATAGAAAAATCCCTGGTCTAATTTCAGAAATCTCCATAAGTTTCGTAAAATTCTTTAAAATCCCTTTAATATCCTTCAAAATTCTTATTACAATTACTTAATATTCTATATAAAATCTTGTAAGATCCCTTAAAATTATTTAAAACCCTTGAAATGTCATGAAGTCCATTAAAATTCCTGACAATCCAATAGAGTTTCGTAAAACCCCCTGAAAGTCCTTAAAAAATAACTTAATATCTCATAAAATATTGTAAAATATCTTACAAGTATTTAAAATTCCATGAAATTCCGTAAAATCCCTCGAATCCCTTAAAAGTCTTTTAAATTACTTAATATTCTGTAAAATATCTTAAAATCTCTTTAACATCCTTTAAAATCTGGTTAAAGTCCTTTAAATTTTGTAAAATTACTTGATATTCTTTAAAATTCCACAACCTATCATTATATCCCTTAAAATTACTTTAAATTACTCAAAATAATATGAAATCTCATTAAAAGTCTTAAAATTCCCGAAAATCAACTGAAATTTCGTAAAATCCCTTGAGTCCCTTCAAAATCCTTTAATTACTTAATATTCCATAAAATATTGTAACATCCCTTAGAATTATTTAAAATCCCATGAAATGTCATGTGATTATACGCACAAGTAATTTGCTACGTATTGTTTTTAAAGTTCGGGTTCTGAATTTGTGGTTCAATTTTATAATAAATCCCACACATAAATGCACTTAATATTTTTATTAAACATTTGAGACTATTATTCGTTACAATAATAATTTGAATTTAAGTTCGCGTGTTACAGAGAATATTGTCTGCTCCGCCTTTGACTAAGATCTAGATTTAAGTACTGTATTAACCCAAGTGATCAAAACGAAGTCTAGAATCCAAGTGTCTGTATTAAGGATCGAAAAGTTGAAGTTTACAGAACTAAAGTACAAGGAGAATCAAAAGGAATCTATTGGCTACAATTCTATGTTGAAGGTGGAAAGACACTCCTTCGATTGACGTCACAATTTTGGGTTTTCTCGACATTTAGGTAGAGTAATTAAAAA
>CAJFCO010000443.1:757002-774862 GCA_904066015.1 Synergus gifuensis
TTTTAAGAATATTTACTTTCCTTACACTTCTTCATTTAAATATTTGATCATTTTTATATTAAGTTAAAATTTACATCTAACGTATGTATCTTTTATTTAAACAATATTATTTTCAGTAAATTGCAAAATGCCCGTATTTAAAAGTAAGTATTATTCACTTTATTATTCACTTAACATTAATTAATATTTTTGTGATCATTTTTCTTTTGATTTTCTACAAAACCAACGATGAAATTTAACGATGAAAAATCGGAGTAAAGTTGTCTCAACTCTACTTTTAGGATCTCTATCTCTGATGACAAAGACATCTGGACATCTGATGAGAATGTAATAAAGATATTTTTTTAAAATTTAAACTGCGCGCAAACACCAACCAATCAGATTCCGAGCGCGAGGCATGCGCAGTAGTGTACTGGACCACCAAATCTTTCGATTGGTTTAGATTTCGGTGTGTTGCTCGTGCATAAGGATGTGAGTCGATGAAACGTTTCATTGAAACATTGAAAGTTTCATGAAACAATGAAACGTTTCATTGGACCAAAGTTTCTGAAACATTCCAAAGTTTCATAAAATATATATGCGCATGCGCGTGCACATCATGTTGAAGTTAGGTCATTTTGTGTCGTGCTGGATTCGCAATGAAGAAAACATCATTTTTTCTTGATATAATTGTATTTTTCTATTAATTTATGTATATAAGTTAATTTATTATTTTTCTAACGATCTAATTTTTTAAACTGCTTATTTATTTCAATTTTTTATTATTTTTAAATTTCCCGCCCTAATATATGAAACTTATGAAACTTTGAAATGTTTCAAAAGAAAGTTTCATGAAACTTTACAACCCTATTCGTGGATGTTCGCTACTTCGCTCGTGTTCGTTCGTGAATTCGTGTTTGCGACTGCGCCTTGTGCCTTCCGCCTTGCGGCGGTTTGTATTTTGTTTTTGTAACGAAACGATTCGACCGGTGATCGTGATCGCGGGTGTTCTTTAGTTTTGATTTCTTTGAGTTTGTTTCTTGCTATTGAATTTGCACAAATATATAATATCTTTGCTTTGCATTAAATATTAAATTTTTCCTCGAGTAGTAGAACAAAGATCGAGTTGACAAAGACGAAAGAAAATGAAATTTGGTACAAGTACCAAAAATTCGTGAGTGTTAAATCCTGTCATCTTGTCTGTCATGGAGGTCATACTCTTCTGCTCGCCGGTCATTTTCAGTTTTCATCTTTGTTTCCATTGTCTGTGTACATCGTGAATCATAACCGGCATAACCCGTAAGGTCAATATTATAATCTAAACACAAGGAATAATGTCAAAGGTAATTAAAATTAGAAATCAGCTTTGTTTTAAGTGAAACTTTTCTCAAATACCTATACTATAATAATTGATATATTATTTCGGCTGTTTGTGCACATAACACATATGTATGAAGTATTACGTTCTACTGTTTTTTTTTCTCAATCTGACGCTTATTAAGTATCAGCAAAGAATAATATCTTTGGTATCAATACATATTTCTCTTTGTTTAGGATCGGCCGGCTTCGAAATCGGGCAACATGCCGAACATGCCTATTAAAATCAAGATGACTTTGGAGGAGATTATGTATAGAAAAAAGTATTGGTCTTGTAAGTACTTTCTCCTCACTTTTAAAATTTTTATTACATTGTTAGTTTTTATTCAACTTGTGCTTTATTTATCCATTTTATTAATAATTATTGACTACTTTTTAAAATAATTTAATATTTCATTTTGAAGGCTTTCGATCGAAAAATACCTAATTCCTAATTTATTCAAACAATTGCAATTTGTTATTTATTTGTAATTTATGAATAATGCTTTCAAGTTAATTCTCAAGGCTATTCATGTACTATAATTTTACCATTTTTAAAGATTTAAAAGTGAATTTATTGAAAAGTATGTAATTTTGTATTACATATTTAAGTTTTAAAATTTTTCATCTAATGAAGCTTTCAATTTTAAATAAAATATCTGCAAAAATATGTTTATAATTTCAAATTATCTTTTTATTTTAACCACGATTAATTTTAATCACGATCGTAATTTTAACTATAGGTTTTATCTGATGTTTTTCCATTTCTAACATTTTTTATTATAAAAACGTGGAGGTTTTCTATATATGTATTTGGGAATGTTATTTTCCCATTTATTAATAAATTGTATGGGAACGAGATTGGAGATGCCTTAAAATTGAAAAATTAACTGGACTGTTTTCAAAAATACATATGTAGAAAAATGTTTTTGGTATCTAAAGAAAACTTTTTACTCTATTTTGAAGGTCCTGCATTTTAAATTATACAATGTTAAAGACTTGAAATTTAATACTGTATATAGTACAATAACTAAACCTTTGAAATTGGAAATTATTCAATATGGATCTAGAAACAAAGTTTAATTCGTTAAGTCTTAATTCAAACTTTTACATAGTTTTAATTTATATTAAAAAAATTTTAAGTTAAGTGTTTTTAAAATTTTTAAATTGATAACTATTTTTTTATTCGTTTAATTAGATTTTGGACAGCTGAGTGAACGAGGGTACAACTGTGCATGCTGTGGAGAGAAGGTTGACTTGACCTCAGGAAATGCATGGAACCATCCTATATTTAATATTTTACAATGCGAGGCAAGCAAAAATATATCAATATTCACATTTGCATGTAAAAAATAAAATAAAAATATCACAGAGTGGTCGTTGAACCGGTGAACCGGCAAATGACCATGAATTTTTTATCATCAGGAATTCCGGGAATTCCTAGTAACCCTTCTTTTTATTAAATCACTTAAAATCCCTTAAAATGTATTCAAATCTATTCAAATTCTTTAAAATCTCCTGAACTTCTCTAAATCACTTAGTCTCTTAATATATCTTTAAAATCCTGTGAAATCTTTTGCAAAACGTGAAGCTCTTTGGAATTTGTTGAAAATTTAAAATTACTTAACATTTATTTTATTAATTTTATTACCATTTTTTGTTGTTGCTTATGAATGTATTTAATTTTTTTATTTCGTACTTTATTTATAAATACGGAATATCACAAAGGACAGAATAACTGTCAAATTTCAAGTCAACGCGAATGAATACGTTTTAATAAAGAATGTTTTTTCAGAGCTGCAAGAACCGATGGACCGAAACCAACTTTTCAACCGCCAAATATAGATGCATCATGTGCTCAAAAACAAGTGCACATGTTTGTGGGAATGAGAATTGTTCACTTGAATATTGCAAAGTAAGTTTTCTGCAAGGAGCTGATTACTCTATAATTTTGAGTATAATTAATCATAGTTTTAATCATTCATTGTCCAATGTTTATAAAAAATCTGAGTCATACAATAATCGGGAAATTTATATATATATATATATATATATATATATATATATATATATATATATATATAATTCTTTGCACTAATATAAAATATTTTTTAAATCCTCTACCCTTATCCTTTTATACTTTTCACTGTACTTAGATACTTCTATTTTATTTATGTGTTACTAATTGCGTTTGTGATGGTAACGTCGATGGAATAAAATAAAATTCATTTAGCAGTTATTAAAATTTATTTAGGTTTTCGCTTTAAACAATCTTTAAAATGTTTTAGGGCTGCATTTCACGAAATGCTAAACAGTTGCTTCTAAACGCCGTCTTTGGAGATTGGCAATGTTTTGTCTGTGATATCAAACCTCTCTGGGAACTGAGGGGAATCTGTGCGAGCGTAATTATGGACCATCCGTTGTACAAGTAATAATGTTTCTATCTAGATTTATTCCAAGTTTATAGTTTTCAATTAAAAATTTTTAAATGCAAAACACTTCAAAATTTAATGTTTTTACCTATTTTGAAGATTTTTGTACCTTTTTCAATTTATAATTTAAACTTCATGCAGATTCTTAAAACCCCTTGAAACTTTTTAAAAATCGATTTCCTAGAGTCTCATACATTTTTTAAGAATCTTTTAAAATCACCTAAAAATCTTGAAAATTTCGTGAATCCTTTAAATTTTGTGAAACCTTAAAGTTTCTAAAAATATTTTGAAATTTTGTAAGAGTATTTATTTTTTGTTCCAATGAAAATGACCAATCTATTTATTCAGTGGTTTGTTTAAATTTCTACAAATTCAACTTATTATTTAAAATTGAAAAATCCTAGAAGTACATACTTGGAAAAATTGAAATAACGAAATTTTGTCATTTCTTTAATTCTTTGCTTTCAATTTATTTAAATTCTAAGAATTTTTCATTTTTTAAAGTTTATATTTGTAAAATTTGAATATTGGTTAATTTTTCAGTTGTAGGGTTAGCGATTCGAACATCTCGACTTCAACCCAGATTTCAATGAAGAAAAAGGATAATCCAAAATCCCGTGTCACCAGTACGGAAAAGGAAAGTGAATCTTCTCTGGATAATAGTCAGAAGCCAAAGATTCTCAAGAAGAGAAAAAAGACTGAAAAAATCTCTGAGAATAGCACTGATTCCGAGACTGAAGAAGCAGCAGACGCTGAAGAGAAATATCATTTTCAACTCACGGATGCTCTCGACAATTCCGAGTCTTCCATTCTCCAATTTATAAATATGGAAAGGAAGCTTCGCAAGGATAAAATAAAAACTAAACGAGATTCAAAAGTTTTCAACGCATCGGAGATAAAAATTCACATTAAGAAAGTCTTCGGTGCCTTAAAAATCGAAATTGCAGAAAGGAGCAAAAATCTCGGCAAAGTTTATAAAAACTGGAGGAAAAAACAGGTCGGCAGTTTCTATGCTTTAAAGAAAGGAAATAAAGTTCAGAGAATTCTCCCGCAGGGAGAGATAGAAGGGACATTTCGCAAAATGAGCTCAGAATTTTCCAGTCCGATGGCTTCAACATCAATTGTTAGAACGCAAATGGAAATCTGCGTCCCAAAGGAAGCTGAAAATACATTGGAAGACGACTTGACGATGGAAGTAAGTCCCGAGTTTCCACTTAGAGGGCCGTCAGTAGAACCCAGGAAAAATCCCGATATCGCTGACGAAAAATCTTCCATCTCTTCAAGAAACTTTCGCGTTTTTAAAAACCTTAATGAATCTGAAAACAGTTCCGATGAAGTTGTAGATCGTCTCACGAGCGAAACGGAAGCGGAGTTTGAGAAAAATTTGAAGATCATCGAGAAAGAAGTCGAGAAGAATTTATTGAACGGCTCTAGAAATGATTCTGAAGCCTTTAATAAAAGTTCTCCTCGAGTCGAAAAGGATTCGCCAGGAGTGTCAAAGAAGAATTCGCCTGGTATCCAGGGCGGAATTCCTTCAGTTTTTGAAACAAATTCGAGTTCCAGTTCAAAAAAAAGTTCTCCTGGGATGCCCGGAGCGATTTCTGATTCAAAAATTGATTCGCCGAATTTTGAAAGAAATGGGAAGTCGATAAATGCTGGAAAAGAGAAAGAGGACATTTTTCCCAATGATCAAAGCGCTTCAAAAGACCGGGATTCTTTAAATTTGGATGCAGATTTTCTAAAACAACGAGAATTCGCGACAGAAAATTCTGAAGAGGAATGGACGGAATTGAATTCAAATTCAAAAGATTCGGAAATTTTAAATTCAGAGTTGATGGAAGTAGAAGATGTGAATTTACTATCAAATTTTGGTTCGAAAGAAGTTTCAGACAGAGAAAAAATTATTACAGATTCAGAGAATATAACTTTAGAAAATTCAGCAAATTCTGATGCGAAAGCCGTTTCAGAAATGGAAACAATTTTTTCAGATTCAGAGGATATAACTTTGAAAACTTCAGAAAAAGTCGAAGAAAAAGAGAAATTTATTTCTGATGATAAAATCGTTTCAAATGACCAAGATATAGTACCAGACGTTAATTATTATTCAAAAAATTCTGAAGAGACACAAGGAAATTCTTCCGATGAAAAGGATGCTTCAATAATTCAGGATTCAGATTGTGAAATGAGGAGTTGCGAAGAAACGAATTTGATAGAAACAGAGGCTGATGAAAGGAATTCAGTGGAAAATTCTGAAGAGAAAAGATCAAAATCGAAGAATTCTGAAAATTTAGAAAATTTGAATTTAAAGCCGGAAGATATGAATTCAGTACCAAAAGTTAATTCTTATTCGAAAAAAGTTTCAGAAATTGGTTCAGATTCAGTGTTTATAACTTCTGAAAATTTGAAAGAGACGCAAGGAAATTCTGGTGAAAAGGATGCTTCAATAATTCTGGATTCAGATTGTGAAATGAGTAGTTACGAAGAAACAAATCTGATAGAAACAGAGGGGGATTTAAAGAATACAGTCGAAAATTCCGAAGAGAAAAGATCAGAATCGAAGAATTCGGACGATTCAGAAAATTTGAATTTAAAGTCACTTGAAGTGGAAGATACAAATTTAGTATCAAATATTAATTCTCATTCGAAAAAAGTTTCAGAAATTGGTTCAGATTCAGTGTTTATAACTCCTGAAAATTTGAAAGAGACGCAAGGAAACTCTGGTGAAAAGGATGCTTCAATAATTCTGGATTCAGATTGTGAAATGAGTAGTTACGAAGAAACGAATTTGATAGAAACAGAGGCTGATGAAAGGGATTCAGTGGAAAATTCTGAAGAGAAAAGATCAAAATCGAAGAATTCTGAAGATTTAGAAAATTCGAATTTAAAGTCACTTGAAGTGGAAGATACAAATTTAGTATCAAATATTAATTATCGTTCGAAAAAAGTTTCAGAGTTTGGTTCAGATTCAGTATTTATAACTTCTGAAAATTTGAAAGAGACGCAAGGAAATTCTTGTGGTGATAAGGATGCTTCAATAATTCAGGATCCAGATTGTGAAATGAGGAGCTGTAAGGAAACGAATTTGATAGAAACAGAGAAAAATTTGGAAAAGAAAAGATCGGAATCGACGAATTCGGAAAATTCAAAAAATTTGAATTTAAAGTCATTGGAAGCGGAAGATACAAATTTAGTACTAGATTTAATATCAGATTTAGAGTTTATAGCTTTAGAAACTTCTAAAGAAGCGAAAGCAAACGGAAATTCGAAAGAGAGGAAAGAAAATTCAAAAATCCTTATTTATGACAAGGTTTCTGATTTGAGAGAAGAAAAAGATTCCGAAAATTTTAATTCCAAGTTGAACGAACTGGAAGATACGAGTTTAGTATCAGATATTAATTCCTATTCGAAAAAAGTTCCAGAGATTGTTTCAGATTCGGATTTAATAAGTCTAGAAGATTCCGAATTGACGACCAGAGAAGAATCCAACACCCTTGCTAAAGAAAAGGAAGAATCCGAATCTCAAGAACTTCCCGCTGAAGAACTGGAATTGGAAATAAGGAATGCTTTGACATTTGAGAGACTGAAAAATTTATGTGACTCGAGCTCTGAGTCTGACGTCGCTGAAAAACGACGTAGTTTTGAGGATAGAGTCGTACATGAAACTGAAGAAATCATGAAACACGACTGGGGAAATTCTTCACAACCTTCGTATTCCTCTTCTCAAAAACAGATATTCAAAAGATTGGGTAAGTCTGGAAACAAGTCTTCAATGAAAAAATTGTCTTCAAACTCGGATCTTGAAAACGAAGAGAAGAATCGAGGATCTGAGGAACTGAAAAGTGAGAATGAAGATGAGCATTTAAAATTCAAGAGTAAGAAAATTTTGGAATACTCGGAATCGTCAAAATCTTCCTCTGATTCTGATGAATTTCAAATGGATCACCATTTGAATTCTGTATCTTCTGAAGGTGAATCTAATAAAAGAGACGAAAAACGAAGAAGAAGTTCAGATTCTGATTTATCGAATTCGTCTGAAAGATTTCGTACCAAAAAAATGCGATTATCGGATGTAAAGGAAGGCAATCCTAAGAAATCCAAATGGCTATCGGGAAACCGAAGTTTGAATCGGTAACTTCTTTAAATATTAGTTTGGTTTCATTTCGATTTTATATGAATTTTTAAAGAGCCATAAAGCAACATTTGTGGATTTTACAAACTATTTTGGCAAAAAGGCGACTAATGCGATTTTTTTTCATGTTTCACTTCTGCAATATATTTTAAATTTACATTTTGATTTTGAGAATATAAATACAAACAAAATTCTTTAATTCGATAATTGGAATTTTAAGAGTAGTTAATTTTTAATAATACAGTTTTAAGTGTTAGATTTTTTGCATAATAATGTTTAGAAGTTTAAAAATTTTGACTTAAAAAAATTCCAAATCTAATGATTACGCAATTTTAAATTGAAACTTGGCAGAAAACCTTTTAATTTCACAGTTCTAATTTAAAAATATTTAATATTTAATATTAATAATAATATTTAATTTATTTAATATTTTTATATTTTAATATTTCTAATTTAAAAGTATTTTGACTCGTTCTATGTTCTATTTTCATAGTTTGGTTTAATTTTGAATATATCCAATTTAAATTATTTTATTATGAACTTGTTTTTTTTAGATAATATTTAAATTAAGATAGTTTAATTCTCACTAAATCAAATTCATAAAGTTTCTATTAAAAAACTTAATTTCTCAATAATACCATTTCATTTTTGTTAATGAAAACTACCTTTCAAACATTTATTTATTTATTTATTTATTTATTTATTCATTTAAAATTGATTTCTGAATCATTACGTTGACTAGCCTAGATAAAAGAAATAGAAGTCCATCCCTCGACAGTTCCGCGGATGAAAATATGGACATAACAAATATTCGGAAAACATTTGTAAACAAACGAAAGCCTCGATCGAAAAATGGAAACGAAACATTGATGGATCATTTAGAAAAGGTCCAAAATGGAACAGTAAATACCGGTCATAATAATTCGCCGACGGCCATGGAAGTTGAAGCCGAAAAACCGTTTATGACAAACAAGGAACGTCTTATCGAAGTTGACAAAAATGCGAAAAAGCGTTTAAAGGAGAATTCTATCTCAGATTCTGGTAATTGTGAAAAATATGACTTAGAAATCATAAAATATTTTATTTGTTTTATAATTTATTATCTACAAGCTTTGATTTAAGACTCTTTGTTTCAAGATATTTTTAAAATTTGTAAACTATTGAGAGTCATCAAAGGTTATTTATATTCTGCAATTTGAATTATTATTAACTTTAAACAATTTCAAAGTATAAAGTAAAAAATGTTTAATTCTTTCATTGTAAAAAATGTTATCCAGTTTCAAATTATTTCAAATTCTAAGAAATAAAGTTTTTAAAGTTTACATTTTTTTAATAAACTTCATATATGTCAGGCGTTAAGAAAGATTTTAAATTTAAATTTTGAAGTAAATTTCAATTCTAATTAGAGATCAAATTTTATTAATTTTAATCAAATTTTATACTTCATTAGTTGCAATTTATTGGAATTATAAGAGATTTTATTTCTTGTTTTACCTAGGAAAATCGTCAAGGAATATTTTTATAGTTTCAATATAATATTTTTGTTCACTTCTTTCTTACCAATTTTTGAATTTGATTAATGAACAGTTTTCGATGATCTTCTAATGAATGTGTATTTTCAGACAAGGAAGCAATGAGTGACGATGAAGACGTCGATGTAAATAAATCTTATTCGGAGGAATCTGACTCTAATACTGATTCTGACGATTCTGAAGGAGTAAAGAAATCGGATTTTTTAGATCCTGACCAAAATCTAAAGTCAGATTCTGAAAAATCTGATGGAAAGAAGTCAGATTCTGATAAATCTGACGGAGGAAATAACTCTCGTTCAAAATCTAAGGATCAAACTGAAACTTTGCAAAAAAATCATGCAACTGAGTTGATCAGCGAAGACACCTCGGATATTCTTACCGACGACGTTTCAGATAAACTGACGAATGATTCGTCTGAAGAAGAAAAGGTAAAATTAAAGACCGTGGTTAGGTGTCCAGTTTTTCGCGACGAATAGGGAAATTTTTCAAATTTTATTGGCTAATTTGGAAAATGAATTAAATTGGTTGTTATTACAGTGCCTCATATTTCAAATAGTTTAACTTTAAAGGCTTAAACAATTTTAAATTAAAGGCTTTTTTAAGTTTAAAAATTTTTACTCGTAAACATTTCAAATCGAATAATTAAAACTTAAAATGTTTAACCTTTTCAATTTTCATTAAATTAAATTCTAAAATTGTAAATTTTTTGTAATTTGTACAGAGGAGGTCGAAGGAAGAAATTTTTCGATGGAAAGTCCCAGATTTTGACTCCGATTCAGATGCGAAGTTTCATGTGTTTCAGAAGAAGTTAAATGAAGAGAAAATTCAAAATGCGTAAGTAGTAGTTTTTTTTTTTTCTAAATCTTAATTTATAAGTTGATAATACAAAATTAACTTTTTTTATTGATATTTACTTTCTTCGAAATCTTACGTTTTTTGCCTAAAAATGTCAATTTTGGATTTATTTTTAAATTTTCGATTGTTAAAAGCAATATGTATTGTAGATATTTTTAAAAGTAACAATTTATATTCATATAGACTTTTTCTGATATCTTGGGTTGTTTGACTCAAAAGTTAAACTTTCAATATTCCAATACCAATCTCCATATTTAAAAAAAAACTATGCCTTCCCACCAAAAAAATGTTCAAAAGAAAGTCCATAGATTTTCTTAAAAGCAACAACTTTGATATCTTAACTTTTTTCTGTACTAATTTTAAAACAAGTAGTGACAATTTAAGGGTTTTCATGAAATATTAACAAATTTGAAAGGATTTCGTCGAATTTTAAGATGTTTCTAGGAATTTCAATTTACCTAATACTAACTTTTAAGAATGACTTATTGTTCTAATTTTTATTTCTCCGAGTTACCATTTGCCATAATTTTTACATTTTCGAATTAAAAAAAATATACATATATATTTTTTAACGCGCAGATCGGCAGAAATGAGAGCAAAACTGAAGAAACTAAAGGAAAAGCGTCTGAAAAGAATAAGTATTCTCTCAGAATCGGCGATATCTAGCGAAGATGACAAATGTGGAATGGATTCCGAGTCATTAAATCTGTTGATGAAAAGAAAAATGTCTCTGTTTGATAATAATCGTTTTAAAAAAAGCCGATTGTAAGTAACTAAAATCTATTTAACAAACTCAAGAATGAAAATATTATAATTCTCAATTTTATAGCTGATCAACATATTTATTACAACTTTGATAAAAATGTTCTTTTTTTTTTTTAAAAAAAAAAAAAAGCTTAAAGAAGAAACGAAAACGATCAAAAAAAGCTGCCTATCACAGTTCGCAGTCCGATTCGGATCATAAACTTGTCCGAACGAATTCTAATGTTTTGGGAACCGCCGGAAGAAAAAATATACGCAAAGTTTTGACAGATCGTAAACTTGATGTGGAAACGAAAAAAGCTGAAAGAGAGGAAAAGGAGAGGCGAGAAAGAATAGCAGAGCGACAAAAGAAATTGGTAATGTCAAATAATGATTAAATCATTTTATATTGAAAATATATTTCATATTATTTTACTTATCAAGATAGTCGTTTTTCATTTTTTTTAAATTTGTTCCTAATTCGCAGATTTTGTCGTGTCATTTTATATTATTTGTTAAAAGTCACTATAAATCGATGAAAATTTGAATAGTGGTAGGGATTCTGAAAAAAATCAAGTTGTCGATAAGCAAATATTATTGGAAAATGAAAAGTCAAATTTGCCGAATCAACACCCTGAGAAACTTCATGTAAAAAATTTTAATTTAAAAAATAATTTTTAAATAAAAGTCAATTCAATTGAATACAAAATTTAAAACAACATGCAACATACTTTATAGCTATTTTGAAATATTTTCAGAGTTTTAACTAACTTTTAAAGGTTTTGAACAAATATAATTTTCCCATTCTAAATCGTACTAATTTGTTTGATTTTAAACAATTTTAATTTTAAATTGTTCTTTTTAGAAGCAACTTGAATCGTATAACGTATTGCTTCCTTTGTTTTTCTAATTTCTCTTTTTATTTTACAGTTTGAGGAGGAACAATTAGCTAAAGCAAAACCGGTTGAAAAGCTTGTATTGGACGTCGATGAAAAAACGAAAAAGGAATTAATCACAGTGCACAAGAACCTAGTTAAGCATTTGAAGCCTCATCAGGCCGAGGGCATCAAATTTATGTGGGACTCGTGCTTCGAGTCTCTCCAGAGAATAAAGACTTCAAGTGGATCTGGCTGCATCCTCGCACATTGCATGGGACTCGGAAAAACTTTTCAAGTCGTTGCTCTCTCGCATACTCTCATTACTCATAAGGAAACTGGAGTCAGGACAATTTTAATTATTTGTCCACTGAGCACAGCTAACAATTGGTACAATGAGTATCGAATATGGTTACGCGATGTTAATAAGGGAAAAGATTTAGAACTTTACAATATGGACCGGTAATTAATTTCCTGCTGGATCGAGAAAACTAACTATTACTTGAAGTGTTTTTAAGGACATGTGATACTTTACCATAAGAGCAAATTAGTTATACCAATTATATATTCATAATAATAAATATTTTTAGCTAATAATAGTCAATAAACCTTCGTCTCATGTAGACGAAGGTTTATTGACTCTTATTTACTAAAAATATTTAGTATTATGAATGTATAATTGGTATAACTAATTTGCTCTTATGGTAAAGTATCACATGCCCTTAATGATCGAAATTTTGGTTGTTGGGTCTAAATTCTAATTTTAAAATTTGATTTTCTCATTTTACTCATCAAATGTTATAAATAGATATTTTTTCGTTCTATAGCTGTGCTTAATTTTTAAATAGAGTTATGAGTACAGAGCGCGAATTAATTAAATTATTTATTAATTAAAAAATTTAATATTTTTTCTTTCTGTAGACAAAATTTTAGTTCAAAAAAGAAAAGCGTTATAGAGGGAAAAATATTTAATTACATACAATGTTTCTTTTCATACCTAATACAATCAATATCTTAAATATTAAAATCTTTAATCTTCTTTTTTCTTCAAGTGCTTTCAAATTTTGAAAATATTTATTTTCCAGGTTCAAGCAACCAAAGCAAAGAACGTATCTGCTGGAAACGTGGCAGAAAACCGGTGGAATTATGATTATTGGTACCAATATGTTTCGGATACTAATCGAAGAAAATAGCAAGAGATTGAATCAAAATACTCAGGAGGTGACAAGAAAATGCTTGGTGAATCCTGGTCCCGATGTAGTCGTTTGTGACGAGGGTCATTTAATAAAAAATGAAGATACAGCCCTCAGTCAAGCTGTCAAGCGGATTAAAACTAAGAGAAGAATCATTCTTACTGGAACTCCTCTGCAAAATAATCTTTTAGAATGTAAGGAAACTTTATCTCTATCTAATAATATATATTTTTATTTTAATATAGGGTCTATTATAGAATGGTCTTTATGTTCCGATTTTGGATTCTTTTTGGTCTCGTCCCCATATTTTGTTTGAATGACTAAAAAAAATGATCTACACCAAATTTTAGCAAAATCAGTTAATATTAACCTCTACCCCAAAGCACTCAAAGTTTCTCAAGCAATTAACATGGGGAAAAGTACCGTAAAATTTCAAATGCAGGTGATTTTGATATTTCATTGGAATTATTTCATTTGAATCATATTCATTGGAAGTTCTTTAAAATCACCATATCTCTTAACATTTTCTAGAATCATTTAAAATATTTTATAATCCTTTCAAATTTTGAGAAATCCCTTGAAATTCTTCTAAAACCCTGTGAAATATATATAAGTAATATATCTTGAACGTCAAATATACTTTTTTATAATTACGTTTTAATATTTTTTAATTTATTTCCATCCTTCATTTTTTCAGATCACTGTATGGTACAATTCATCAAGCCGAATCTCCTTGGAACGAAAATCGAATTTTATAATCGGTTTGTGAATCCGATTAAAAACGCTCAATATATAGATTCGACACCATATGACGTGAAGTTAATGAAGCAAAGGTCATTCATTTTGCACAACCTCCTCAGTGGCTGTGTTCAGAGGTTTAATTATTCAGTCCTGATGCCTTACTTACCTCCGAAACAAGAATACGTCATTTACGTTAGACTAACTAAAGTCCAGATTAAGATGTATCGTTACTACTTGAACAATTACCTTTTGTACGTTTTTATGACTTAACTTTTTTTTTTAATTTTTATCTCTGCTAGAAAATATGTAACATTAAAATTATATTTTAATCATTTTCATCAATTCTTAGACGGAAAAATCTTATCACTTTAAATATTATTTAATATTGTAGACATGTAATTGTAATTTTTAAAATTTCTACGATTCCACTTTGAAATCTTTGGAAATTTTAATTTCAAATATTTTTAATAATAATAGAATTTGAAAGCAAATTTTTTTGAATTTAAATTAAAAATTGTTAATTTTTGAAGCCTTTCAAATAAACATTTCCACTTTAAACGCTTTTAATTTTAAATCAAAAAAGTTTTAATTTATTAGATTTTAACCGCCACCCTGAATTCTGTTAAAAATATATTATTTCTTAATTAACTGTTTTTCAGGAATAATTTTGGGAATTGCAGAAGGCTATTTGCCGATTTTCACAGCTTGCAACGCATTTGGACACACCCGAAAATCGTGCAGTGGTACACGGAGGAGGTAGAAAAAAAGAAAAAGGCTCATTTGAAGATGGGACTTAATGTAATTAAGGAGAAACCTCCAAAAACGAATGGAAAATCGCGGAAGAACTTGAAAGATTCTCGAGACAATAAAGAAAAAGATGACAACGGTGAGGGAGACGTTAAGTTAGAAGAAAGTAATTATTTTCTGTTTATGCTTGATTCATTTTAGAATTCTTTAATTATGATTTAAAGTTTGATGTTTGAATATTTAAAAGACTCGTAATTATTTTTTAAAAGTGGAAATTTTTGTCTGAAAATTGACTCCTATTTTATTTTCCTTTATTTTTACTATTGTGTTTTTCATTTTTACTTATTTTTCATTATTACTTATTGCAATAGCCTACGTAGAAGATGCAAAAGATCCAGAGTGGTGGAAAAAAATAGTAACTGCAGAGGACCTCGAAGATTTCCAAGTGTCTAATAAATTGCAACTCCTCTTTGGCATCTTGAAAGAATGCGAAAAAGAAGGACACAAACTGTAAGTTTTTTCTTTTAAAAATATACTATTTCATTTTTTTTTCCTTTCAGTTTCTCAATATTATAAATAGACGATATTTATCTCTACTTCGAATGCTTCAACATTAAAATGGATGGTGTTATTATGGTGTTGAATTAGAAATTGAGCAATCATACAAGTTATTGATATGCAAATAATTTTTTTTTCATATATTTTAAGCCAAAATTCGAAATACTTGTAGGTACTCCCAAAAACAAGGGATTTCAAACAATTTAATAAAATTTTGCAGAATTTTAGGAGATTTTCAATTATTTCGTGGGATACTACTATATACTAGATAACTATAATTCTGTTAAAAATTCGCTTTTTCGTTTCAAAATTCAAATATTTTTGGTTGAAAAATAAACTATTCAGTTAATATAGTACCTGTAATACAATATATTTTTCTTTCAGGCTCGTGTTCTCACAATGGATTTTCACTTTGGATCTAATCGAAAGGTTTCTTAATAAAATAAGCAAAGCTGCCAGGAAAGACAGTTCCAATGATAATTTGGGTGGACACACAGGCAAATGGAAATTAGGCAAAGATTATTTTCGACTGGATGGAAAAATTCCTAACATTGTGCGATCTCAGTGGTGTGATACATTCAACAAATCAAGTAACCCAAGAGCGCGCTTGTTCCTTATTTCGACAAAAGCTGGAAGCTTAGGGATAAATCTAACCGGAGCTAACAGAGTCATCATCTTCGACGCAAGCTGGAATCCTGCTGATGACTTGCAGGGCATTTTTCGCATCTACAGGTGAATCTTTATCTACATTAAACATATTATACCGGGTGTCACAAAAGTCCCGGGACGGTTAAGGTAAGATATAATTTTTTTTCAGAGAGGCCAAGGTCATTTTTGAAGTAACTCAGAAAATATTTAGCCACCTCGAGACTTTTGTGAAATCCGGTATATAAAAAAATGTAATTAATAATATTATAGATTATATTTACTATTATATTATATTATAGATTATAATATTATAATATTATTATAATATTATATTATAGACTATTATATTATAGATTATATTTATCGATATCAGTGGAAATTAAAAATATTAAGTTTTAAACTTAACTTTTTAACAAAATAATGTGTTAATTTGCTTATATTATATAGGTATCGTAATTTTTAATTTCAATTTTAAAAATGTATTGTCTATTAAAAAAAATTATTGATAAAAGGATTGAGGAAAAAGTAAAAAAAATTTCGTTAACTATTGTCCATCAGAAACTATTAAATGATCGGGATAAATGTAATCCTTGCTGATTCAGTTCCAATTCAACTTTTTTAAATTTTTGATCTCATAACATTTCTGGAAATATAAAGATGAGATTTACTTGAGTGATATTTTGTGTATTTTTCTTAGTCAGTATTTTATAAATTAAATTTAAACATTTCTTTTTAAATCGCAGGTTTGGACAAAAAAAGCCTTGCTTCGTTTATCGTTTCGTGGCGTTGGGAACAATGGAAGAGAAAATATACAACCGACAAGTTACAAAACTAGCGCTTGCCTGCCGTGTAATTGATGAACAGCAAATCGAAAGACACTACACGAAAAACGATTTGGCTGAACTCTATCAATTCGAACCGGTACCAGCGAATCCGAGAGAAAGCATGTTAAGTGTGCCCAGAGATCGACTTCTAGCTCGAATTTTCGCCAAGTATCATAGTCTTATCGAAAAGTACCTGGAACACGACTCACTACTGGAGAATAAGGTACGTTTCGAAAATTTTTCATAAATTTACAATACTTAAATAAGAAATTTAAAAGACATTTCAGGATATCTATAGGTCTCGGAAAACCTAAAATTGTTTATTGTTGTATTAATTATAATTTTGTGGATTATTTTTAATCTGAAAACATGTTTTTCAACATTTTTCTTTGATTTTAATGATATTGAGAAGTGTGACGTAAAAAGTTAGAAGTGAGAAAAGTTCTATAATCGAAAAATCTGTTTTCAGGAGGATGAAGTTCTCAACGAGGAAGATATTAAAGCTGCTTGGATTGCTTATGAAGATGAGAAGAAAGGAAAAAAATTTTCGCTATCCCAAGTAAAAATTGAGATAAAGCAGGAAATCGACATCTATAACTCCTATGTAAGTTGTTAAATATTAAAATGAAACATCAAATACGCAATCCGTCATCGTTTCCCAGTAATAATGATGGGACATCGAAACAAAAATATCGATATCAGTGGAAATTAAAAATATTAAGTTTTAAACTTAACTTTTTAACAAAATAATGTTTAGGTCTTTTGAATATTCTCACTTTTTTTCTTTTTTGATTAATTCCTTTTGTAAGTTTAAGGCCCCTTGAAACTACTTTTTCATTTTATTTTTATTTTCAGTATTTTCATAATTTTTCCTCAACATATTAATTTTCTTTTCTTTCATTGAAAATAAATAGTAAATTTACATCTCTGATCTATATTTACAATATTGTTAGGCGCTCTTAAATTCTCCTATTAATCTGTTATTAATTCTCTTCCTTATAGCTAAATGAAACTACCAACGAATTAGGATTACCGTCTCCAGTTGCATCGAGTTCACGAGCCTCTTCTATTGACGATATAACATCGATTGAACCTGATGCTGAGGTATGAATTCTTTTAATTATAATTACCATAGTATTAATTACTAACATAATCAATCGAAATCATTAAAAATCTCTTAATTGTAAAAAAATTTTAAACTCATAAAAATTTATTTAAGGCCATGTGATAATTTACCATAAGAGCAAATT
>CAJFCO010000443.1:779862-822122 GCA_904066015.1 Synergus gifuensis
GAAAATGTAGGTAAGGTAGGGATCGGGTAAGTCTTACATGGCCTTAAAGGGATTTAAAGATATTGTATGGGAATTTTACGAGATTTCATGGGATTGTCAGGAAGTTTAAGGGATTTCATGAAATTTCATAGGATTTTAAATAACTTTAAGGGCATGTGTTACTTACCATATGAGCAAGTATAAATAACCCGGGTTTTTTTCTACAATTTTTACATTTTCAAAAAAATTTTAGTCAACATCCGTCCATGTTCACGTTCTTGACGGATGTTGACTATAATTTTTTTGAAAATGTAACAATTGTAGAAAAAAACCCGGGTTATCTAAATTTGCTTATATGGTAAGTAACACATGCCCTTAAGGGATCTGTCCATATTTTATGGAATTTTAAGTAATTCTAAGGGATTTTATGATGTTTTATAGAATATTAAGATCCAATAGATTTTACAAAATTTCAGTGGATTTTCAGAACTTTTAAGAAATTTAAGGGCATGTGATACTTTACCATAAGAGCAAATTAGTTATACCAATTATACGTTCATAATAATAAATATTTTTACCTAATAAGAGTCAATAAACCTTCATCTACATGAGACGAAGGTTTATTGACTCTTGTTTGATAAAAATATTTATTATTATGAATGTATAATTGGTTTAACTAATTTGCTTTTATGGTAAAGTATCACATGCCCTTAATGAGACTTTATGGGACTTTGAGTAGTTTTAAGTAATTTTCATTAAAATCAAGTGAATTTACGAAATTTAAAAGAATTTCACCAAATTTTGAAGGATAATAAAGACATTTTATGAAATTTTATAAAGCCTCTTGAAGAAAGATTTTCTGAAATTAGATAAAGAATTACAAGATTTTATATTTCAAGAATTAAAAATTCTCAATTATTTTTTCTACTAGCAAAAGGTGTTCAAAAACGAGAAACTAATCACGCGCAGAGCGCGTGGATTATAATTGCTAGTAATGTAATAATTAGGTGAAAGTATGAATAGTTAATTAATAATAATAAAGTTTAAAATGAATCAAATTAAGCCGAGAGTTTAACCACAAGCAATTTTGATATACATCTGAATTCAATAATGGCTCCTTGAACGATGCCTTCAAATATTGTCTAATTTTTTTTATAAACTCACATCTATCAGAGGAGTGGGATGCTGGGCAGATGGCATTTGCGCGTAGCGCTCTTGTTGTTGCCGTTGCAGCGCTAACAATTGTTGTTGCTTTAGCAGCTGATCCTGTTGTCGAAGAGCTTCCTGTTGTTGTTGAAGTCGTGGCTGCATCAAAGGTGCATATTGCTGAAAAAATTTTAAATAAATTGATATTTAGATTGTCACAATAATTTTTTTAAATAAAAAACTTATAATTTTCAGTTTTTTTTTTTTTTGGGGGGGGGGAGGAATCCATTATTAAAACCGAAAAATTATAATTTTATCACAAAAATTTCACTGGTGTACGTACACTAAAAATATTTTCGATAGATTAAAAACTGTACGAAACCACCGAATTGTTCTATTTTGTATTTACCTGAGCTAAATATTGATTAGGACTGTTTCTCATAAAATTCTGCCCTTCCACGTAATTGTACATGCTCATGATATTATTCTGTGCCAGTTGACGTAACTGTTGCGGATTCATATGTGGGAACTGAAACAAAAACACATTTTTCAAATCAATAACTATAATATTTAATTCTAGAAATCGTTTGACCTTAAAAAATTGTACTCCTTATGCATTTTACAATCGTGTCAAAAAAAAAAAATATTTAATCTTAAATTTTAACTCACATCTTGCTTGTATAAGTTCATCATATTTTCGATTTCGATGTTTAATGGTCCGTTTAGCAAGTTGTTCATGATCAGTGGATTCAACCCAAATTGGTTTTGCGGTTGGAATTGCATAACAGGTCTTCCTTTCTTTTCGTCTTCGTATTCTTGCCATGCGATTTTCCGATCCTCCTCGTCGAGTACTTCGTCCAACTAAAACAAAAAATAGTTTTAGAACTAGAAGACAATAAAATATGAACAATCAAATTTTAAAAAAAATTTTTCAAAGATGAAAAATTTGAAGTATTAAAAATTGAATTACGAACTACATCTACCGAAAATATTTATTAAAGAAATTGAAATCTTTCGAAAGTGGAAGCTGACAAAATAAAAAAATACTCGAAGTTTTAAAACACGCTTTTTTACAAAATAGGTGAGATGGTAAAAGATATAGGTAAACGTTTTTCTTAACTTGAAAAATATCAACTTTAAGCAAAAATTTCAAATAAATTGAAACTTTGGAAACCAGAATTTCAGTTGAATTAAGATTTCAAGCGTAAAAAATTCTTTAGTGAAGAATATCACTGTTTTCAAATATTAAGTAACAATATAATAAATAAACAAAAGAAAATTCAAATTTCTTCTAAGTTTAATAGACTTCAATATAAAAAAAGTGTGCAAATTGTACTAAAATTGAAGACAGTGAATATTTTTGAAAGAAAAAAATTCGACTTGAGATGACTAATAATAATAAATAAATTTAATTTCCGAACCTTGTTTTCTAATAGAGAATCGTGTTCATGATAATTATGAACGAGGTCTTTGTACTTTAGGAAAAGTTCAGCTAGCAAACGATCCTTAGGCAAATTAAGAGTCTCCGCTTCTCTAGGAGGATTCGGATCGAATGTGTATAATTCTGCAAGATCACTGCTGTTGAAATGTCGTTCAATTTGTTGTTCATCGACGACTCGGCAAGCGAGTGACAATTTTGATACTTGTCGGTTGTAGATTTTCTCCTCCATGGTTCCTTTTGAGAGGAATCGATAAATATAACAGGGTTTCTTTTGTCCGAACCTATAATCAATAAAAATGAATAAAATTTTCAATTTGGGAAAAGCTAAGCTTTAGAAGATGATTGGTTTGAACAGAAGTTGTGTAAATAAAACGTACCGGTATATCCTAAAAATACTCTGAACGTCATGCGAGGGATTCCAGCTAGCATCGAAAATAATAACTCGATTAGCAGCTGTCAAGTTTATTCCCAATCCTCCAGCTCTCGTCGATATAAGAAACAATCTTGCTCTCGTGTTAGTTGGTCTATTGAAAATTTTACACCACTGCGACCGGTTTTCCGCAGAAGTTTGTCCGTCGAGTCTGAAATAATCCAAACCCAGAGACCAACTTCCAGTGTGATTTTCGAGTTTTTCTGAAGTATTGTTACTCTGCGTCGCATCGTCGATCCGAGAGAGAAATTCTTCAATGAGTGTGAGTGAATAAAGAGACTGAGAGAAGACCAACCTGTAAAAAAAAAAATTATTTAAAATTATTTAAAAGACTGGAGAAATAATTCAATTTCCAGTTTAGGTGAAATATAAATTCTTAAACTTCCTTGCAGTTTCGTGTTTTAATTTTAAAATCTAGATACTTACACTTTGTCGCCAATTTGTTCACTTTCTTTCAGAATTCCAAAGAGAAGAACTAATTTTGCAGAAATTCTCATGTCATCAAAGTGTTCCGGTTTTATCTTTTCTGACCACCATTCTCTTGGTTCTGCGATTTCTGGCTCAGCTTCAAGAATTGGATCATCTGCTGATTTAATTAAGAAGTTAATTGAGATCTTTTAGTAAACTTAATTAGATAAATATAATATAAAAAAATTTACTGGTAAAAAGAAAAACGTTAGAGGGTGGCCAGTAAAATTGAAGAAAATAAATTAAATTCAGACCATTTCCAGATTTAACAAAATACATATTGAAATATGTATTTTGTCGATCATTGAAGCCAAATATTTAAACTTTCGATATTTCACATTTATTATCTCAAATATTCAAAACTAAACTACAAAATGAAAATTAAAACTTAAATTCAGCTTTTGTCGTTTTTTCTTTAAATAGATAATCTTATTAAATTCAAACTCTAAAAACTGGACAATTTTAAAATTGTCCAGTTTTTTAAATTGTGAAATTTTAAACTTAAAGTTTTCAAAATCCTTAAATTTTAAATTAAAACCATACAAATTTGATCTAAAAATGTTTAAAATAATAATTTATCCTTATATCAAGTGATAATAAAACTAATTTGATAAAAGTGACAGGATAGAACAATAAAAAAGTATAAAAATTCTAAAATACGAAAAATTATCTCACCGACGGGATTAGCTCGAGTTCCTCGTCGTTTGCTTGGCACTTCTTTATCAGAATTGATGCACTGAATGTCGCTGCCATCATTATCACTGTTATCACTACTACTATCCGGAGTGTCGCTTCCATCGACTACAAAATCTTTCAAGGAACCTTCTGAATCAGTTTCTTCTTCCTGCCTCTTCTTCTCCATCTTTTCGGCATTCATTTTCATAACGATTGGATGTGTGCAGATTCGCTGTAACGCGTGATAGTCTGGAAATAGACGGGGACCTCTAGCTGTGCCCCTGCAAAAAAAAAGTTATTAATAATATAAGTTATTTGTCATAATTTTCTATTGAAATCGTTTACGAAATGGAAGATTTTTAAAAATCCTTAATTTTTTCTATTGGGTTGAAGTTTCAGACGTCTAGTCTGAGGAAAATTTCTATTTTCTTTATTTGATTAAATTTTTTGTTTTGCATTTTTTGGATTAAGAATATCAAAAAAGTTCCCAAACTCATTTTATTCTAATTTATTTATTATTAGAAATTTACCCTACGTTGCCCGGGTTTTTAAGAAATTTCAAGGGATTTTATAGAGATTTTAAGTGATTTTTCATTTTAAGGAATTTCAAGATATATCTTATAAGCAATGTCAAAGGATTTTTCAAAAAATTCAAAACAGTTTAATGATTTTCAAGAGTTTTCACAAGATTTCAAGGGATTTTTGTAAAAGTTTGAAAGAGTTATCACAAGAATGTTCCAGAGATTTTTAGAAATTTTTATAGATTTCACAAGATTTCAAGGCACCTTACAGGATTTTATAAGATTTTAAGTGACTAAGAAATTTCAAGGGATTTCAAGAGATTTTAGTGATAAGTGATTGTAAAGAATTTCAATGGATTTAAAAAGAATTCAAGAGAGTTTAAAAATTTCCAAAAGATAACAAAACATTTTAAGTAATTTTAGGAAATTTTAAGAAATTTATTCTGATTTGGAGTAAATCAAATATCTTAAAATCCCTTGGCATTACTTAAAATTCTTTAAAAACTTTTAAATGTTCTATAAATGTCTTAAAATTGATTAAAATATATGTATAAAAGTTCCTTGAAGTTCATTAGAATATTTTGAAATATCTTCAAATCTCTTGTAATATTTTAAAAATAATATAATAATATAATAAAAATATCTTGAATTTTTATAAAATTTCTGAAAAAAATCTACTGATAACTCTTTTCAACTCTTTTAAAAATCCCTTTAAATTTCTAAATTCAATCAAAATTTCTTAACATCCCTTGAAATTTTAAAATTACTGTAAATCTCTTGAAATTACTTAAAATTATTTAAAATCTTTTGCAAACTCCTCTAAATTCTCTAAAATTGCTCCTAGTAAATAAATAAAAATTTTGGGTTTTGGGAACAGTGGAAACTTTCTTTTTGTTATTACTCCAATAAATGTAAAAAAAATCGTCGGACTAGACGTTTGAAACTTCAACCCAATATTTTTTCTACTCCAGATGTTTAAACACTTGTAACTTGAAAAGTTTGCATATCATATTGAAATAAAAAAATACGTATCTATTTTTTTGTACCTAAAATACGAAAAAAAAAATATTCGAGGCGATTTTATTTTTCAATTTTAACTTGTATTTGAGTTAGTCGGCCCTAAAGACTATCATCAGCGCTACTCTCAGTCACGGGACTGCTGAAAATCAAATATATATTCCAAAAACTCGACCACCCCAAAATTTTTGTAATTTCTTGAAAGTCATTAAAATTGGTGTGCAATTATTAAAAAGTATAGTTCTCACCTTGTGAAATTTTCGAGATAATACTGATAGAGTTCCACCTGGAGTGGAGTGAGTTTCACAGAGATAACGTACTCATTCTTCGGAGGTAAGAAGGGAGTGAGTACAGAGTAATCAAACCTCTGAACGCTGCCTTGCAACAAATTGTGGAGGATAAAAGCTCGCTTCTTCATCAACTTGACATCGTAGGGAGTCGAATCGGCAGCTGATCCGTTCTTTATAGGATTGACGAATCGATTCGAGAATTCCTTCTTCGTTCCCAGCAGATTCGGCTTCACGAATTGCACCATGCAATGGTCTACAAAATAAATGATTTATTTTAAATTGTGTTCATCCCTTTTAAAGATTAACGAATGAGTTTAAAGTTGAATCAATTATTCATATGGTAGTAACACATGCCCTTAAGGAAGCTGTGTGTAAAGGAATAAAATAACTCTTACATTCAATTAAATTATTCTGTAAAGGTGTCCCAGTAAGGACAATTCTACGCAGAGATTTTATTTTTCTCATCGCTTTACTTAAGGCGGTGTCTTCATTCTTCAACAAATGTCCTTCATCACAGACGACTAAATCTGGTCCAGGATCCACAAGACATTCTAAAATTGTTTGCTGCATTGATTTACGCATTTTCTTCCCACTTCCGGTCAAATTTCGGAACATGTCGTAGCCGATAATCAATACGCCGCCGTTTTTGTGCCAATGCTCAAGCTGATATTTTCTCTCAAAGTTTTGCTTGTACCTAGAAGAAAAGAGAACTCAATATTAATTTTATAATTTAATAGAAAGCAGCCGCTAAAATCTCAAAAAAAAAAAAAAATTGCCGCTTACTTCGATAGAAATGTTTTTCATTCAAGTATAATAAACTATAAATTGTACAATTATAAATTTGAAGGTATACCCATTATTTATTTTAGTACAATTTTAAATAAAAGACTAAAAATTGTACAATTGCAAAGCATTAAAAATGATAGATTTTTAAATAGATTATGTATTGCAAAACTAATAATGGCGATATTTAAGAGATTTAAAGTTACTAAGAATTTTAAGTTATTTTTAAAGATTTGAAGGATTAAAAAAGAATTTTATATAATTTAGTGAAAAAAAAGATCACAAAAAATTTTAACCGATTTCAAGGTGTTTAAAAAGAATTCAATTAATTGTAAGGAACTTTTCTCCTCGTGATTTAAAAAGAATTAAAAGGATATAAAAATAATTTTAAGAATTTAACGGACTTTAAGAGATTTCAGCAGATTTTCACAAAGTTCATGGCATTTCAAAAGATTTTATGAAATTTCAAAAAAAATTAACAGGATTTCAAAATATTTCAGGGGAATTAAAAGATTTTCATATCATTTCAAAAGATTTGAAAGGATTTCATTGGATTTCTTAATGACGTATAACACCAGTTTTAAAAAATGACTAACCCTGCTAAGAAAAAATATATTGATTTATATAAATTCAGAACTAATATATATTTTTAAATAAATCGATTATTTTGAATTTTCTAAATTTTGTTATAAGTATTTCATCTTAAAGAATATAAATTATACAATAAATGGTAAACAACTAAATTCAATCGAGAATTATCATAAAAGTCCCATTCGAACATTTTTCAAAAGTACTGCAATTTTTGGAATCTTAATATAGCATTAAAAAAATATATATATATACTAGCAATTATTATTAGTTTCTCGTTTTTGCACACCTTTTGCTAGTAGAAAAAATAATTGATAATTTTTAATTCTTGAAATATAAAATCTTGTAATTCTTTATCTAATTTCAGAAAATCTTCATGAGTTTTATAAAATTCCATAAAATGTCTTTATTATCCTTCAAAATTTGGTGAAATTCTTTTTAATTTCGTAAATTCACTTGATATTTCTTAAAATTACATATAATTACTCAAAGTCCCATAAAGTCTCATTAAATTTCTTAAAATTTCTGAAAATCCTCTGAAATTTTGTAAAATCTATTGAATCCATTCAAAGTCTTTAAAATTACTTAATATTTTATAAAACATCGTAAAATTCCTTAGAATTACATAAAATTCCATAAAATATGGAGAAATCCCTTAAAGTTATTTAAAGTCCTATGAAATTTCATGAAAATCCTTAAAATTCTTGACAATCCCATGAAATCTCGTAAAATTCCCATACAATATCTTAAAAGCCCTTTAACATCCTTCAAAATCTGATGAAATTCCTTAAAATTAATTAAAATTACTTAATATCTCATAAAATATCTTAAAATTTCTTAAAATTACTTAGAATCTCCCAAAATATCATCAAATCCCATAAAATTACTTAAAGTCTCATGAAATCCTTTGAAATCCTTGAAAATCCAATGAAATCTCGTAAATCCCTTAAAATCCCTTAAGTCGTTAAAATAACTTAATATCCTATGAAACATTGTAAAATCTCTGAAAATTACTTAAAATTCCATACAATTTCGTAAAATCTTTTAAAATTTCATAAAATTCTTCGAAATACCGTGAAATCACTTAATATTTCTTAAATCTCAATAAATTGCGTAAAACCCTTTTAAATTCCTTAACATTCTTCAAGATTCCGTGAAATCTCATTAAATCTCTTAAAATACCCTAAAATTTAATAAAATTTCTAAAAATGTCTAAGTTTCTCAAATTACTTAAAATTCCACAAAATATATAGTCAACTTTATTAAAATTACTTTATAATCCTTTAAAATCTTAATAATTTTTCCCAAAAAAATTTGGGATTGGAAAAATTAAGGGATTATAAAAGTATGCAAAATAATTCAGAGATTTTAATTTCTGAAATACAAAAATTTGTAATTCCTAGTCTAATTTTAGGAATCTCGAAAAATTTATAAAATCCTTTTAAATTCCTTAAAATTATTCAAATTCCCATTAAATCCCATTTAAACCTTCAAAATATCTGAATATCCAATGAAATTTTGTGAAATCCCTTCAAATACCTTAGAAGTTTTAAAAATCACTTAAAATTCAACATGTTTATCGTTAAATCTTTTAAGATTTCTCAAAATCCCATGATCTCTTAAAATTGCTAAAAATCTAATGAAATTTCGTAAAATTCCTTGAATCTCTTAAAAGTCCTTAAAACTATTTAATATCCCTTAAAATATTTGAAAATCCAATGAAACTTCATGAAAATCCTTGAAACAACTTTAAAGATTCTAAAATTACCTCAAATTACACAAAATATCGTTAAATCCTTTAAAATTATTTAAAATCACATGAAATCTCGATAAATACTTTGAATTACCTGGAAATCCAATGAAAACTCTTTATTAGATTTTTATATTCGTTACATTTCTTTAGATTCTATAAAACCCCAATGACTGGTAAAATCCCTTAAAATTTCTGAAAATCAGAATAAATTTCATAAAATTTCTCAAAATACCGTGAAATCCTTTAATATTTCTAAAATTTCAATAAATTCTGTAAAATTCATATTCTCTGTCTTAATAATCTTTTTGAAAACGAAAATAGTCTGAAGATTGTTTTTAAATTCGATACATTCACACAATTCACACAGTTTCTAAACCAATCAGGTTTTTGACAACAATGTGTTCGATATATTGGTAACATCACTTTTTTAAGATAAGATATTATCAGAAATTCATGCTCTTCCCTTAAGCACGACCTTTAAAAATATCTCTAAATATTTCTAAAGTCGCTACTCACTTTCCGAGTTCGTAAACGTTGATATCGTCATAATTCTCGAGATCCTTAAGCCACATTTCAAATTCGCCAGCCCAATTCAGAGCTGTGCTCAGCGGACAGACAACCATAACCGTTTTGATACCAGTTTCCTCATTGCTAAGAAGAGTGTGGACAAGCGACACGATTTGAAATGTTTTTCCTAGACCCATACAGTGCGCAATAATGCATCCAGAACCCTTTGAATTCTTTACTCGTTCCACGGACTCGAAGCAGGCATCCCACATAAATTTGATGCCCCGGGCCTGATGCGGCTTCAAACGCTTCACCAGATCTGGATGAACACTCACCAATTCCTCTTTTGTCTCCTCGTCAAAGTCCAGAACAAGCTTTTCCACTTTTTCCTCGCCTGCTAATCTTATCTCGTACATTTCATTGTACTATAAAAAAGAAAAGTAAAAAAGATACATTTTACAGTAAAAATATTCAAAATTACACAATTTTCAACGCGTTGAAATTTAAAACTGAACAATTTTGAAATTATTCTCTTAGGTACTTTTTCAATTTAATATTCTACAATTACTATTGAATATGTATTTAAATTTGAAATTATTTCTGAAAAATTTTAATTTTTTAATTAAGAATCAATAAATAAAAAATTCCTGTTTAATTTTTCGTACCAATTTTTGCCTATCCGATATCCTTTTAAGCCTTTCTTCTTCCTCTTTTGCGGCTTGCTTTGTATCTTCAGCAACTTGTTTGTCCTTGAGTACTTTTCGAATATTTTTTCTTCCGCCTTTCAGAGGTGAACCTTGCGAATTAGTAGCGGCTTCGCTGTCACTATCACTGTCAGAAACAGCTTTTATCCGTTTTCTCTTAGCCTTTGGTCTACAAAAAAAATGAATAATTAACAACTTCATTTGTTTTTACACCAAAGATCGAATTGTAAACCCAATAATGTACTTCTTTTCTTCCAGAGAAGAATCGGAATCAGACGATTTTCGAGATGCTCGTTTCCGTGACTTTTTGCTCTCTTCCTTGTCTTTAGCGTTCTCAAAATCAGAACCATCAGAATTACTGATATCAGTGATCTTAATGTCTGAATCTGAATCGAGAATTTTTCTCTTTGTGCGCTTTTTCTTGACTTTCTTGATCTTCGGCTCCTCTTCATTTGAACTCGATCTGCAATAAATACTTAGATTAAAATTTGAATAGTCAAAAATGTAATAGTGCTGTAATTCAACGCATTTTAAACTTAAACTAAACTTAAAAATAAATTCATAAACAAAATATACAGAACGTACCCTCCGTCTTTTTCCTTTGCTTTCAATTTCTCTTGACTTTTATTCCACTTTTCCTTCTCCACGTCCGAATCTGAATCCGAAATTTTCAACTTGAGAATTTTGTCATCTTTCCACTTTGATTTATCTTTTCGTTTTTCTTTCTCCTTGATTGAAAAAAAAATTATAAATTAGCTTGGAATCAGTAAAGAAAATTAAATAGTAACAATTATTGTAATTTGATACGTTACCTCATCGTTTTCGAACTCATCATCACTCTTTTTGTTGTCAGATTTTGCATCTCCTATTTCTTCTTCTTCTTCTTCTTCTTCTTCTTCTTCTTCTTCTTCTTCTTTGGAATCTTCTTTTGATTCATCCTTATCTTCCATCTTTTCCTCTTCTTTTTTCTTTGCCTTTTCTTCTTTTTTCTTCGTCTCCTTTTTGGTCTTTTTGTCCGAATCAGTCTCTTCTAGTGGATCGTTTGATGATTCTGATTAAAAATAACATTAATCTATTCAGTAATTAAAAGAGTCTAGATTGAATTAAAATAAATATTTCAGATACAATCTGATTAAAATATGAAACAAATTTTTCTCGGAATTGATCCGTAATTAGAATTCAATGTTCAAAATTGAGGTTGAAAAATTTTGTTAGTGAGTTGCTTTTGATTTTAGTTTAGACAAAAATACACTACTTTAAAACTTTTTCAACATCGAAAGCGTCAAAACATTAAGTCCTCAAAATTTGTAAGGACAGGATGGCCACAGGATCCATTTTTACAATTTCTCCGACTTTCAGACAAATTTCCCTGATAATTTATTAAAAATGCCAATAAATTTTCAATAATAGTCCTATTAAAATTTTTCAAAAATTTTGCATAAAATTACTTAAAATCTTCTGAAATCTTCTAAGATTCTGCGGAATATTTTTAAAATATCAAATCCTTTAAAATTCCATGACAAACCAGTTAAAATTAACTTCACGGAGGGAAAAAATTCCAATTTTAGTATTTGTTAAGTAAAATGAAAAAATCGAATTTTTAGATTAGAACTTGGTTCCAACACCCTTAACTTATTATCTTATTAAAAAAAGTTTCCTTATTAAGAAAAAATAAAAATAAAAATAAAAACTCACCCAATTCAGAGTCAGAACTATTTAGTAGTGCCTCCTTCGCACGTTTGTCCGCTTCGGCAAAAAGTTCTTCTTTTGTTGTCTGCTTTTTGGCCGCTTCAGCCGAGATTTCTTCTTCCGACAACTTCGAATCAGTTTTATTATCACTATCGCCATTTTCTACCCTCTTCAAGTGGTCCAATAGTGTTTCATCATTTTCCATTTGTTTTTTCCTACGATTCCGATGGTTGGATCCGAAATCGGAATCGCTATCTGAAGAATCATGAACGGCGCCTTTCTTTCTAGTCTTTTCGATATTATCCATAGAAACCAGACTGTAATGGGTATTTTACTTGATTAGGATAAACACAAAAATAAATACAGCTTTGAAAGTTTACAACTTCATTTTATTTTATAGTGTATTCAAATATGTACAATCTGAAGTAAACATATCCGTTATTTTTCAATTATCCTCAAAGTATTATTTAGAAAAAAAGCGAAATCATATTCTCGCTTGTTTGAGATCATATTTTTAATTTTCATACAGATAATATAAAAGTGTTGGTTGACAAAGTATATTGTAGTTCGTACAACTACTTTTTAATCGCCCAATTTTTTGCGCAATATATTCAAATTGAATAGAATTTAAAATAAATTTCAATTACAAAATCTTATGAGTAATAACAAAAAATGTATTTTATGAGTGACAGTTTTTTTTAAGTACAATCGTCCCTCAAACATTGAACACTAGCTTGGATCAAAACACTCATAAAGTTTTCAAAAGTCCAATTAATGGGAGGCAACTGTTTTTAAATGAAAACCCTTCAGTTTTGAATTTCAACGAGATTTTAAATTAAAGAAAAAAAGCTGTAATTTTAAAAGGTTTAATAATAATAACTGAAATTATAATAAATAATTACTATTATAATATAACTCACGATGTTCAAAGGAAATTATTTAATATTGAGCAAAATAATTAATTTATGTACAGCCTTGTAAAAAATTTCAACTTTACAACGATTTCTAAGTTTCTAATCAACGAAATTTATAATTTTTAATTAAAAAATTGCACTTGCTGGAATTGTTTTACACACTCTCCTAACAATAATGTCAACAATAAATAACAAAATATAAAAAAAAGAACCTCATAATCTAATAATGAAAACGATCGCGTATTCTTGATGAATTTACGGCTAAAAAATAATATAATTAAAGGGTTTTTTACAGCCTTGGGATTCTTGGTTCTGTTTTAATCGAAGCCCAAGAAAGGAAAATTACTTAAGAAATATCGTTTTTGATTTTTTGGTTGGGGATCCAAATTATTAATCGTTTAAATCTATTTATATTATAAAATGCAATCAAATTGTTAAAGAATATTTTCTAAATAAACTTATTATTTTAGAACATCAGGGTGTCTAGTGATCAGGCAATTTCTTTCCTGCGACCAATTTATAGTTATCTTTTTATGATTTTTGAAAAAAAAAAAAATTGAATAAATTTATTCAAAAAATTGAAAAGTCACATTTGTGTACACCCTATAAAAGTAAAGTTGAAATTGAAAAATGGAGTCTCTTTAACAAGCGAATTTAATTAAAGAAAACCCCGATAATGATTATTACAAAAATTTGGATCCCCATGCACCACCCTAACTCCTAATAAATTTCTTTCTTTAAACCGTATACCTTTTCAATTTTCCTTGTTCCAGGTGCTGCTTTGACCTTTGCAGTGCTTTCGCATGTTTCCTTAGAACGTTTCTGCTCAGTCTCTTCAACTCAACGCGACACGACATTCGCAGCTTCTTGTCTGCCCTGTAATACGTATTTTTCGAAAGCTTAAATCGCTTCCTACGCTGCAATCGATAGGATTCGGAATTCTCAGAAACTGAATCGCTTTGCTTTCGTTTCGAATTTTTCAACTCAAAAGAGTTGAACATATCGGGACTGTCTTCGTCAGACGAGGATTTCAACAGAGACCGTTTCGCCTTTAGATTATCATCCGTGTCATTAACTATTCTTTCCGAACTCGAATCGCTGCTCGACTTCAGCAAATTCTTCTTCGCCTTTTCATTCGCAATTCTATCGCTTTGAGATTTTGGTGTATTTTCTCCCTCCGCCTCCTCCAATCCAGAGTCGCTCGACGTGATCGTCTTCTTCGAAATATGCTTCTCCTTTGAGACATTCGTTTTCCAAACTTCTTCCTCTAAATCTGCCTCTACTTCTTTACCAATCTTTGAACTATTTTCTACACCTGAATTCTTCTCAATTTCCAAACTCTTCTCAACTTCTTCACTCTCCTCAGACTCTTGACTCACCTTCTCCTCTGACTCTATTTCTGATTTTTTCTCCTTACGTTTTTTCGATTTACCTTTCATCTCGACCTCGCTTCCAGTAGAATCGCTCGAGGATTTAAGGAGCGCCTCTTTGGCCTTTAAATCCTCGTCCTTATCACTTTGACTCAAGTTGATCTCTGGAGAGTCTTCATGGACTGGAGAACTCACATTTCCAAGGATTGTACTGCAACTCGCGACGGAATCAGCGGTAGATTTCGGCGTGCTTAACGCTGAGTCGTCCGAGTCCGTAAGAAGCAATTTCTTCCTCGCTTCTTCTTCCTCGACGTTAGATTTTCCTGAAGGTCCGAGCTTATTCTCCGACTTTGTCTTTTCAGGAGGCTCTTTTTCAGGAGATGAATGCCTTCCATTCTGGGTGACTGAGTCAAATTCTTCCGAACTTCCACTGGATCTCTTCCTCAAATTTCTCTTCTCCGACTTTTTGGATTTCTCTGGTGATTCACTTCTCGAATTTCTTTCCCTTGATATTTTCTTTGTAGACTTCTCCTGATCAATAGAATCTTCGGAAGCTTTCTTCGATCTTTTTGTTCGGCTTTCGTCTGCAGAAAAAATGGCATCGCTATCACATTCAGAGACAACTCCATTCTGCACAGTAAAATTTTCTCCTTCCTTTTCCTTTTCTACTTCACTTTCCTTTTCTGCCTCGCTATCCTTTTCTGCCTCGCTATCCTTTTCTGCCTCGCTATCGTTTTCTACTTCATTTTCCTTTCCTGATTCACTTTCCTTTTCCTCAGCTTCATTCGAAGAAGAGCTGCACCGCCTTTTCTTCTTTTTGTTGCCATTCCGGGTCCTAAAACACGAACTGAAGTTCTTCTGCCACGATTTGTAAGTCTGATCGACTTCCTTACACTTATCGACTGTTTCGGATTCGAGATCCCTAAGAATTTTCTCAAATCGTTTCGTTGTCTCCAGAGCGTCGTCCTCTTTTATATAATTCTTCTGCAAGCAATTCTTTTCGCATTTGTCGATTGCAGAGGAGAATTTCTTGAGAAGAGCCTTCGTATTTTCAAAGAGCAGCGAAAAGTGGTGTTTGAACCTCAGCGAAGCGTGTTTTTGTTCCTTGTCGTCCTCGTCACTGGATAGAACAGGCAAGAGAATGATTTCCTCAACCGTAGGAGTGTAAAGTTTACGTTTGTATTTCTCCTGAATCTTCATTTTCTCTTTCTTCCGGTGTTTGGATTTTTGAAAGCAAGAGCTGGAACTACTGCTCGGACTCGAGGATTGGATAACTTTTCTGGAAATTCGATTGGAAGACTCTTTTCTGGAAGTTGGCCTCTTCTGGATGGATTCAAAGTCTTCGGAAAATGAGGAATCTGTAGACAGTCGACTGTCGGAACTTTCCTCAACGTCGCTTAATCCTTTTTGATAGAGAGGCCGAGCGGAATCCATTGAGTTTCTTTCGTCCTCGTTGCTGTCGTCGCAGAGAGAGTGAAGAGTCTTAAGAGTCTTTTTTGATTTACGCAATTCCCTTCTTCTGAAAGGAGAGATTATTTTGTGCCGCTTGGAACGCTCAGTGTTGGGGTCCGAGCTTCTCTCTCGGGAGGCAGGTCGGGACTGTTTCTTCCCTCTGAAAAAAAGTTTCAGTCCTGAATAGTCTGATGGCGTTGAACGTTGCATGCACATCTTCTATTCGCTCTTCAATTGTCGATTCTTTCTGCTCGGAAATTTCGAGATGTCGAGATATCTCAGTCGATGTTACGGCAACAGATAGGTTTCGATCTCTAGGTGGATTCTTGAGATTAAGAGTTTCGCGGATAAAATCAACGACGTGGTTAAATGCAGTTGATGAATTTACCATCTGGATTGTGTTATATTTATTTTTGTGCAGGGAATTACTACAGAAAGAACTACAAGAGGAAAAGCGAATAAAAATTTATGCATTGCGACGTTTGGAACTAAGTGCTACTTCCCTTAAAAAAACGAACTTACTTTTCTAGAATTCTTAACACCGAATAATTATTTCACATCATTTTTATTTCACTGAATAACAATTTACTCTAATTTCTCTTTCTCACGAGGGGTCGATTACATGTCCCGGAAGTTAGAACCGCAAACCAAAAATTTCAAAAAAATGATAGTGGTGCTAAATTGTGCTAGGTTTGTGCTCATTTGTGCAGCAAACGATTTTTTGAAAAATCTAAAATTACGGGTACAATTAATGAACTTTTTTTTTTTGGTAGAACCGCAAGTTATTATTAACTTAAAATAAAAGGTTGTGCTAGGTAGATCAAAGTACACTGAATTTTGTGCAGCAAAGAAAAATTCCGAAAACTTAACCATTTTTCAAAAAAAAAAAAAAAAACTAAAAACAATACAAAACTTTATCTTCGAAAATTAAAACTTGTGCTGAATTGTGCTCGGGAAATGCAATCACTTTTCCATTGTAAGAAATTATGTACGACCAACAGTTTTCATGTAAAAACTCAAAATTTAAACTAAAAAATCTCAAAATTGTCAAATTTTGAAAAAAAAAAAACTTGTGCTGAGTTGTGCTCGAGAAATGGAAACTCTTTTTCCTCTTACAAAATTCTATACGACCAACAGATCTCAAATGAAAACTCAAAACCTGAAACTCAAAAAAACCTACAAGTCTAAAAAGTTATCAAAATTTGGAAAAACAAAACTTGTGCTGAGTTGTGCTCGAAAAATACAAACTATTTTTCCTTTTGCAAAATTTTGTACGACCAACAGTTCTCAAATGAAAACTCAAAATCAAAACCCGAAAATCTCAAAATTGTCAAATTTTGAAAAAAAAAAAACTTGTGCTGAGTTGTGCTCGAGAAATGCAAACTCTTTTTCCTCTTGCAAAATTCCATACGACCAACAGATCTCAAATGAAAACTCAAAACCTGAAACTCAAAAAAAACCTGCGTCTAAAAAATTTTCAAATATTGAAAAAACAAAACTTGTGCTGAGTTGTGCTCGAAAAGTGCAACCACTTCTTCCTCTTAGAAAATTTTATACGACCAAAAGTTCTCAAACTGCAACTCAAAATGTAGCACAAGTTTTGTTTTTTTCAAAATTTGACAATTTTGAGATTTTCGGGTTTTGACTGAGTTTTCATTTGAGAACTGTTGGTCGTAAAAAGTTTTGCAAAAGACGAAATAGTTTGCATTTTTCGAGCACAACTCAGCACAAATTTTGTTTTTCTAAATTTTGATAATTTTTTAGACTTGCAGGTTTTTTTCAGTTTCAGGTTTTGAGTTTTCATTTGAGATCTGTAAGTTGGTCGTATGGAATTTTGCAAGAGGAAAAAGAGTTTGCATTTCTCGAGCACAACTCAGCACAAGTTTTGTTTTTTCAAAATTTGACAATTTTGAGATTTTCGGGTTTTGATTTTGAGTTTTCATTTGAGAACTGTTGGTCGTACAAAATTTTGCAATAGGCGAAATAGTTTGCATTTTTCGAGCACAACTCAGCACAAGTTTTGTTTTTCCAAATTTTGATAATTTTTTAGACTTGCAGGTTTTTTTGAGTTTCAGGTTTTGAGTTTTCATTTGAGATCTGTTGGTCGTATGGAATTTTACAAGAGGAAAAAGAGTTTGCATTTCTCGAGCACAACTCAGCACAAGTTTTGGTTTTTCAAAATTTGACAATTTTGAGATTTTCGGGTTTTGATTTTGAGTTTTCATTTGAGAACTGTTGGTCGTACAAAATTTCTTACAATGGAAGAGTGATTGCATTTCCCGAGCACAATTCAGCACAAGTTTTAATCTTCGAAGATAAAGTTTTGTATTGTTGTTAGTTTTTTTTTGGAAAATGGTTAAGTTTTCGGAATTTTTCTTTGCTACACAAAATTCAGTGTACTTTAATCTACCTAGCACAACCTTTGATTTTAAGTTAATAATAACTTGCGGTTCTACCAAAAAAAAGCGTTTTCATTAATTGTGCCCGTAATTTTGGATTTTTCAAAAAATCGTTTGCTGCACAAATGAGCACAAACCTAGCACAATTTAGCACAACTTTCATTTTTTTGAAATTTTTAGTTTGCGGTTCTAACTTCCGGGACATGTCGATTACTTCGATAATTCTGATACACTCACTAAATATTCCGTCGAGTGTTGGGTAAGTTACTTCTTTTGGAGTAACTAGTTAAAAGTTACGTTACTTGTAACTACTAGTTACAGTTACTATAGATAGATAGTATCTATAGTATATCTATAGTAACAAAACTTGTGCTGAGTTGTGCTCGAAAAGTGCAACCACTTCTTCCTCTTAGAAAATTTTATACGACCAAAAGTTCTCAAACTGCAACTCAAAATGTAGCACAAGATATATATATATATATATATATCTATAGTAACTAGATACAGTTACTATAGATAAAGTAACTTCAAGTTACCTGAAAAATTACTTCTTTATCTTTCATAATTTTTACATTTTCATCAGAGAAGGTATTAATTTTGTATAAAATTTTACCCCCCCAGTTCTTGTAAAATGTACACGTTTTGGGACCCCCTGAACCCGAAAAACATGTTTTTACGAATGTTTCTGTCTCTCGGTGTGTGTCTGTAGATTTTTAGTTTGTGAGCACGATAACTTTCGAACGAATTGATCGATTTGATTAGCCTTTAGTATACTCTTTTAGTGTCCTAAAATGAAGGTAAAGTTCGTTGGCCATTTTTCAATAGGATGAGTAGTTTTCGTTTTAATCATGAAAAATATTGTTAAACACAGCCGAGCGCGAAGCGCGAGTGCCCTAATGAGAATGTGCTCCTTAAGGTCGATAGAACCTTAAGTAAATTAGTTAACTTTTGCATTCAAAGCTGTAATTTAATTTAATTTAAATTTAATTTAATTAAGTTTAAAAATATATATAAAAATATAAATTAGTTGTTATAGCAGTCTTATAAGGCGTTTAAAAAAAAAACATTTTTCTTTACTAATTTTTTTTCATAGCGTGAGTTAGTTAGCTTAAAATTGTTCAAATATTTAACTACTACGAATTTAAAATTTAATTTATTTAAATTAATTATTATTTTAATTAATTTATTTTTTACTTTATTTTTAAATTTAATTTCATTTTTAAACAGAATTTGTAAATTAAAAAAAAAAACTTTCAAAAAAATTTAAAAATAATCCAAATTTTTTAATTTTTGTCAAAATGGCTGGCTAACGAACATGACCTTTATTTTAGGACACTAAACGAGTATATCAAAGGCCAATCCAATCGGTCAATTCTTTCGAAAACTATCGTGCTCACAAAATAAACTCTACAGACAGACAGACAGACAGATTGGTAAAAACATGTTTTTCGGGTTCAGGGAACGTGGACATTTGACAAAAAAAAAGGGGGGGGGGGGTAAAATTTTACACAAATCTAATACATTCTCTGATGAGAATGTAAAAAGTAACTAAGTAAAAGTCACAAATAACGTTACTTTTTAGTAACTTAGTTTCTTGTAAATAGTTACTACCCAACACTGATTCCGTCATTAAAAAAAAAACTTCTGATGAAAAATAATTAATAAAATGTTTTTATTATTAATTTATTGTCCGTTAAATCTCTTGAAATTTTCGAAAATTTTTGAAAATCAGGGTGACTACAAGATTCAATTTTTCAATTTCCCTGATATTTCCCTGACTTTCAGACAAATTTCCTTGACAAAAAAGTATTAAAAATGCGCACATAAAAATCTAGTGAGATTCTTTAAAATTCTCTATAGTGCATTAAAATCTCTAAAAAAAACAACTCTTGAAATAAAAAATCTCAAAAAATCTTTTAAAACATTCAGAATTTCCAGTGAGAATGACAAATAATTCTTACAAAGTAATAAAAATTTCTCAATGATTTAAAATCACAGCTTCTTAATATTTCATAATTTTCATTTGATTTGTAGAATTTTAAAAAATTTTCTTAAGATTTGTGAAATATTTTCAAATCTTCAAGTTGATGTTATTTACATAAAATGTTATCTTCGTAAAACATGAGCTCCAAACAAAAGCACTGCAGAGATCTTGATTCTTCATCGAAATCATTTCAGATTCATTTTACTGATTTATTTTCGTTCGATTTCATCAAGTTTCGATTTTATAATTCTTGAATTCGAAGCTAGTATTCTTGAAAATGAAGAGAGGAAATCAGAAACAGAAAATTGGTTCGAAACGAATAGCGAATTCCGAATCCTGCTGATTTTTAGCGTTCAAATAAAAAACAAATTAACTGGTAAAACAATGTAAGAAGAAAAAACGAAATGTAAAATTTAAGTCTAGAGATAGGGCTATAGATAGAGAAAATATTATCTAGTTTCGATAAATGTGACTCTTCAGAATTTAATTATTCTCGTATATTTAAAAATTATAAATTGTAGAGAGAATTCTTACTTGCTTGTCGAAGACATAATGACTTCACAAACTCCTCTCAGTCGCCAAAAAGGTTTTGAATTGCAAACGAAACACTTCCAATCGTCTTTTTCAGCGTCTTTAATACACTTGCTTACATTTCTCTTTATGCAGTTCTGAAAGTAAAATGTATTTCTAAAGATTAGTTTTCAAAAGTCCTTTAATGTAAGAATGAATTTTAAAAAATTCAAAATTATCGCAAACAATTTATGTCAAATTCAAAATTATATTTAGAAGAATTCAAAATAATTTGAAATAGATGCATATAAAAAAAATTTCCGAAGTTTATTTATGCATTTTTCATCGCCATGAAAGGTAATCAAATAATATATTTTAATAAATGAACTTTAATAAACGATTATTTAATTATCGTTACTTACCCTACAGAATTCATAGCAACAAGATTTTTTTCCACACTTGTACGTACTGCTATTACAGCAAAGGAGACACTTGCCTTTCTTTGTATGGAAATCCGTTCGCTCACATTTAGTCACACATGTCTAAAAAGTAATAAAATCGTCAATATTAAATGATTAATGTCCTTCTATTTAGCGTTTAAATCAAATTTTTATAAGGTCACTTAGCTACTAAAATTTATCTAAATAAATAAAAAGCAATAAGAATATGTAAAACTAAATAATTCCCAAAAAATTGGGATATCTTTTTTTCGAAACTTAAAACTCCCGAACGTGAAAAAATATAGGGAAAATAATTCTCGAAAATTCAAATTCCAGAAAATGTTTATTAAGGGCATGTGATACTTTAACATAAAAGAAATTTAGTTTCTTCAATTTTACACTCATAATACTAAATATTTTTTCCTAAAACTAGACAATTTACCTCCGTCTGTAGATAAACGGCCTATAGTTTTAATAAAAAATATTTATTACAGCGAGCGTGAAGTTGAGGAAACTAAATTTACTCTTATGGTAATTAATGCCCTTAATGTAAAATTTTTATAACATGAATATTGTGCAATTTGAAATTTAAAAAATTTTAATTTAAAAATGTAATTTATTTAAAAAAACAATTCCGGAAGTAATATGTAATTATAAACGATAAATTAAAAAATTGTAACATTCTAGATTGAACACTTGAAAAGTAGGAGACTTGTAACTAATATAAGGACTTTTGCATTCAGCATTTTAAATAATATTCTAAATACTTACTTCGCACTGCAAAATGCCTAAAATTGGGTGACTACAAACGTTTCCGGCTGTGTTTGAAATTTCGTTGCCACAGGACGTACAAATCAATTGTCGTCTACTAGCTACTCTGAAATCTAAAAAATATTTGATATTAAATTGGTAAATTTAAAGAATAAATAGTTCAGAAAAAGATTGTTAACGATTATAAATTCAAAAAGTTCGACATTAGATAATTTTAGATTAAAAGTTTATAAATAAATAATTTCTGATTCAAAGGTGAGAGGGTATGAGAGAAGAGTTGAGAGGGGGGAATATGCGAGAGGGAGGGGGAATGTGAGGGATGAGAGCACGGAAAAAAGGAAATGCCTTAATGTAACTCGATATCAAAGCAAAAAGTGCTACATATTTCGATAAGGCTGATTTGCGCTCTGAAAAGACATTTAGTACTTTTTACTATTTCTCAAAGAAAACAATTCAGAATAAAAGAGAACTATTTTAAATGGTAAATTTTACCACAAAAAACTTTCCGAAATAAAAATAAGGGAGTACTATTTTAAATGGTAAATTTTACAATGTATTATATATTAAATTAAAATAATTAAAATTTAATAATATTTAAATTAAATGTCTAAGCTCAACAAAAATTATACTTGGACCATGCTCACTGATTTTCGTCACTTATTCGATTTTATTAATTCAAGCTATATTAATAAGAAAAAACGAACAAAGAGGGGAACAATATCTACCCTAATTAAAAGGTGAATTCTTTTCTTTTAAGTTTAAGGGTATGTGATACTTTACCATAAGTGTGTGTGAAAAAGATCAGGTGAAATTTTTAACATAATTTTTAAAGATAGGCATTATGAAAATACTAAAATTTTATTAATTTTCACTTATACAGTTAATTATAGAGAAAGGTGCTATCTCAGGTCCTAGTAGTGTTAGAAAACTCTATTAAAGCTTGAAATGTGTTAAAAAATTCAAATAATTGTTGAACATATAGAATAAAGTGCTAAAATAATTACATAATTCGTTATTAACGATTATTTTGTAACACATTTTTTTTCCTTCAAGAGAAGAAAGAAGTCCCAAGTGTCAGTGTCAAGTTGTTGGAATACTGTTAAAATTTTCTGCCAGATGTACTAAATGGAAACCCTGGAGGCCTGGACCGGACAATAGTCACTTGGAACTCTTCAAGAAGATCACTTTCACTTCTCGGCCAGAGATCTCCATAGAAAAAAGCCCAGAAAAAATAATCGTTAATATCGAATTATGTAATTATTTTAGCAATTTATTCTATTTTTATAATAATTATTTGAATTTTTTGACCCATTTCTAGCTTTAAAAGTATTCTAACACTATTAGGACCTGAGATAGCATCTTTCTTTATAATTAACCATATAAGTGAAAATTAAAAAAATTTTCATATTTTTATAATGTCTACCTTTAGGGCATGTGATACTTTACCATAAAAGAAAATTAGTTAAACCAATTACAAATTTATAATAATAAATATTTTTAGCAAATAAGAGTCAATAAACCTTATAATATTTATTATTATGAATGTATAATTGGTTTAACTAATTTGCTCTTATGGTAAAGTATCACATGCCATTAAAAAACATGTTAGACGCCATCTGATTTTTTTTAAGATATTTTAACTTATTTTTAAAAAAGATGCAGCAACTAACAGTTCACTGATCTGAAATTCATGCCGAAAACCCTATTTTTTGACCGTTTTTTGTTCATAACTTTTTAAAATAATTTTTGTGTAAAAAACCATGAATGAGAAAAATGTTGGCAATTAAAATATCTTTACAGTGACATGAATCTTTTTTATTGACAATTTTTTTTAACTGACTTATTCCAATTTTTGTTCAGGGACAAACATTTAATGAACGGAAAGTAGTCGCATTTAGAAAATAAATAACAGCTAAATTCGAAATAGCATCGAATTGAAGCCAAACAGAAATTTCCTATTAAGATTTCGAATTGACAAAGCGATTTAAATCCAATCATTCCAATCGGTTTTTTGTTCCCAGGAAGATGAGATTATAAAAATTTCTCCCTGATAGAACCGCCTATTTTCACAAAAACACATTTTTTTATTACTCCAAAAATTAAAGTCGTTACTAACACAATAAAAATTAATATATAATGCAGTTATAAGTTAAAATAATAAATATCCATGTTTACAAGATTTATACCCCTTGGAATTGAAAAAGTTGTCCGTTGAAATAAAATAACTTACCAGGATAATACTTTGTGCGATAGATCTCTTCCGCTTCAGAAACTTTTACTTTCAGCTGTGAAATAAAAAGAAAAAAAAATAGTGCCGTTGCTTCATCGCAAAGAAAAGATTATGTGGATGTTATATATCGATAAAAATGACAAAAACACAAAAGCGCGTCAACGACGCGGCTCGATACAGAAAAGATCAACTCACCTCATTTACCATGCTGCAATTTTCAATACGACACAAACATGCAATGAGTGGATTGTATTTCCGTTTCCTAGAATGCTCAACAGGGCCTAGGAAACATTAAATCTTGCAATATTTCTACGAATAACCGCTTAGACTAAACACGACGAAGAAATGACAAACCGCCATTAAAAAAAATCAAGCAACTTTTCCCCCCAAACCCTTTGACCCATCCACACAAAATTTCGTCGTTTCTTGTCTTTCTTGACTTGACAACTTGGGAAATGGAACATTTGTATAAACAAGGAACGTCGAACTCGCACTGCATTACCGACTCTTACCGACCGAAAGTAAGCCGCGAAATTCAAAATTTTTAAACATAATTTTTAGAAATTCTTCTCAATTAGTACGAACGCAAATAAAACAGATTCGAGTTTACAAATTAATGGAGCAGAAATTTAATGAAATAGAAAATTGAAATTTTTATGAAGAGATTTCAGTTTGAAGTTAAAATCTGGAGCTTTTCGATTCGAATCAATTCGAAGCTATTTTGAAAAAATCTCTCCTTGTGAATGAAAAGGTTGTTCGGATTAGCCTCGGATTCTTTGATTTTAAAAATAAAAATCCAAACATGCCAGGACTTTTACCAACAACCTGCAAATAGATATATAAGAAATAAACAAGTGTATAAGAAAACAAGGCAATTGCAATTAGGTCTGAAATCGGTTATTAAAAAATAATTCATCGCTATATCAAAAAAAAAAAAAAAAAAAACATTTATTTTTCATATGTGCAATCTTTTACATAATTAAAGTATTTAATTAGTTCCTTTTTGATTCTTATAAAGAAAATACAGCTTAAGACAGTTGGGCAAATATATATACCAGAATTATTCCATGTGTCCTAAAAAAAAGTAGAAAGGAAAAACTTAAGGGCATCGGCATATATCACTTATCAGATTCCTACCTTATTGACAATTTTTTTTACAAACTCCAGTTTACACGAAATTATATATCGATAGGAAAGCTGTTTACAATTTTATTGTAATTATAAATATTTAGGTCAAAATAAACCTTCTTTAGTACCTTTTTTAATTTCTCAAAATTTCAAACCGATATCCCGATATTTAATTTCGTGTAGCAACGTGTGGATAAGAGAGACAATTAAGGGCATGTGATACTTTACCATAAGAGCAAACGAATGTTGAGTTTAGAACATGATTTCAACATTCTTATAATTCCTTATTAATTCAGAGATCTGTGTACAGATCTGTAACAGTTTGTTGTTCAAATAATTCTGATTGCAACGCATTGAGGAACATTGGAACACTGTGTTGCATTTTTAAATATCGGTCAATTAGATTAGTCAGAGTTTCTGAGTAAGGTGTTTCCAAAAGATTGACGCCGTTGTTATCAATCTGGAAAAATAAAAAGTCGTTCGGCGACTCAGCATATTGACTCGACAATTTATACATTCCTTCTTTTGTTCTGTCAACTCTCCACGCAAAGAGTTGGTAACACGCCTGGCGAAACTCTTGCGACGAGGCCTTAAACGCTTCCTTCAAACGTGCGATTTTGATCTCGTGCGTTTTCTTCAACTCGGTCATTTCTGTAAAAAAAAAAAAAAATACTTTTTAGAAAAATCTACATTTACAAATTGGTAATTGAAAAACTTTAATTTTATTAAACGAAAATTAATTTTTTAATGAACATTTAATTATTAATTTAGCTACTGATTTAAATTAAAATAATAATTTTTGGCAAAATTTAAGTTTCGACAATTTAAAATTTTTTGGAAATTTAATAATTTATTAATTATCTAATTTGGAAATTTTGTAATTTGATAAATTTGAATTTCGGAAATTTAAAACTCGGTATGTTGATTTATCGCATTTCTCCATTAAAATTTCTTTCATCGATAGAGAAAGCCCCAGCTGGGATGTTCGAATAATTTAGTACTTCACTGTACAAATTTTTAAACGATATAAGAAAGCCTCGGGTTCTCGAATAATTTTGTACTTCACTGAGGAATTGTTTTGCGCGGGAAGGAGCAAGAATTCAAAAATTCTGAAAATCCCATAGATATTTTTGAGTGAAATTTACTTTAGAAATTGAGTTTGTAAAAATACCGTATATTGCCATTTTTTGTTTCGTGTTAAAATTATTAATTTTCCAGTTATTAAGGTAAATGTCGTTTCTCACAAGGTGTGACAATTTCAGATAGTTAATATATAAGGAGGATGCAGAGTAAAGTTCTTGTGTAGTATGAAAGGAGAGACGTTTAGCACTCCCCTAGACAAGGATGGAACACATATACTGGTAAGGGCACAAGTCGTTTGCGACACTTACCAAACATTTTTTTTATTATTATTTTAAATTAACAATTATCTGAATAAATTTAAAAGTTAATGTTTAGGCGTGAATAGATTTTTCAGTGTTTATTTCTATATGATACTTTACCATAAGAGCAATTTAGTTTCACTAATTTTATGTTTAAAATAATAAATATTTCTAATTAAAACTAGAATATTTTCCTCCGTCTATACGAAATGGAGGTAAATAATCTAGTAGTAGTATCAGGAAAAAATAATTAAATTTGTAAAGTTACGTGAAATTCAAAATTAAAAACATTTTGAATGCTTGGACCCAAAATGACTTACTTTTTATAGCAAGAATTTAACTTATTAATTTATTAATTTTTAACTTTTCAAGTCTTAAAACTACAAATTATAAATTACTTTATAAATTACTTGAATAATGAAAGATAAAACATAAGAAAGCTATAACAAAACATTTTATAAAATATCAAATATTTTCAAACCTTGGACATGAAGAGAAGAGATTACAACGTTTCCTGAACTTCCAGATGCGACTTTCAACCGTAATTCTTCAACTTCTCGTAAAAGAGCTTTCTGTTTATCTTCTGCTTGTTGCTCGGCAATCGCTTGTGGATTCATTCGAAAGTGCAAGACTCGTGAATTGCAATTACAGTAATCTTTTAAGGCACGATACTCAAGTTCTTCCTTTAGTTTTTCTACTTCGTCTTGCAGTTTTCTGTAATTTTCCCTTTGTTTTCCATCATCAATAGCTTCCAAATCAGATTCTAGTTTCGTTACCAATTCTCTAAGAAGAAGAACGATTTATTATTTAATTCAGAAGACAAATTAAATATTAAGTCCACTGTTTAACGTTTTCAATTGTAAAGACTTAAAATTCAAAGAAATCATATTTAAAATGCACTTAAATTAAAAGCCTCTGAACGGAAGAGTTTCCAATGTTTGATTTACATTTTATTTTTATATTTACTTTTTAACTTACTAAAACGTTTCATTTGGAAGTTGTTCGATTTTTAGATTGCACAATTTCCAATACAAAATTCAAAATTAATCAATTTTGGACCAATTTGGAATTGGTCAATCTTGATATCTGTTAAGTTTATTCAGTTTCAATATTAAATACTTAATTTTATTCCATCCATTCAAAATATTTGTTTCTATGTTTTCAAACTTCTCAACTTGCATTATTTTCGAATAAAACAAGTTTATATCTTAGATTAATTTTGAAATTGAGTTAACTGAATAATACAGTGGCTAAAGACGATTTTTTTATAGAAGGCAACGAACCCCCGCGTTTTCCTCTAAAATTGAGACTTGCAAATTCGAAAAATTTCAATGATCTATTGTATTTTTTAATTTCTACTTCATTCACTTCCAAACTCGATTTTTTTTATTTGCGTGCTTGAAATTGGGTAGAATTACTAAATTAAGTATATATTTCAAACAAAAATTTTTTATTCTTTTAGACATTTTTGAACGTAGGTTGAAATTTTTGAGATAAATCTTTTATATTTGATACAAAATTTAAAAATGGAAGCCAATCCAGGTCATCATATGTGTATAGAACGTTCCCTAAATTAAAAGTGAAGCTTACTCAAACTAAAAGACTTTACCTATAACCCTCAAGTGCACGCTCCAGAGCAGGAATTCGCTCAGCCATTACGTTATTAGAATCAGTGATGGAGATTTCCTTCTCGTATAAGTCAAGTTGTTGTCTGTAGCTGTCCCTCTCTCTAGTAACGAGAAGCATTTTTTTCTGCGTTCTGTTCACTAGCTTACTGATTCTATCCAAAGCAGTTATCTTTTCAGTCAAGTTTTTTTGGCTTTCCTCCCATTTTTGTTGTAGAATCTGACACTCTCTTTGAGAAGCCTGAATTTCTGAACGAAGCTGCCCTTCCTCACAGGCCCCTTTCGCCTCAGCTTTCTGTAGACGATTTAGTTCCCGTTTCAAGTCTGAAGGACCACCAGAAAATCCGATGCACTCGTATTCTGAGAGGCGATCGGATAATTCAGCGCACTGTGCTTGTAATTGAGAGACCATTTCTTCCACTCGTTCTGTGTGTTCCACGCTGGAAGGAAATATCGATTTTAGATTAATATAATCTGCAAAAATATAATAAAAATTCGAAGGCTCTAGGAACAGAAACCACTAAATTTTAAGAATTAAAAATTTATAAATTGTCTGGTGTGAAAGTATTAATTCAAACGGTCTAAACTCTAAAAATTAGGCACTTTGAAAATAAAAATCACCTAAAATCAAACACGAAAACTCAAAACTTTAAAATAATTTAAGAAGGATTCACAAATATTCAAGAATAGTTTAAAGGAATTCACAAGCCAAAAGGAAATATAAAAAAATCATGAAAATTCAAGATGAATTTAAAACAATTCACAACTCAAAGGAAATTTATAAAAGTCAATAGAATTAAAGCTAAATTTAAAATAGTTCAAAATAATTCACACAAATTAAAAGGAGTTAGGAGATTTCCGAAAATCTGATTTTCAGAAAGAATAATGAATAATTATCCAATTTGTCACGTACCGTTGAGTCAAAGTATCAATCTGTTCTTCCAAGAGTAATTTTCCTTTCACAGATTCTTTCAAAGCCGCAATAGTTTCTTTCGCGACATTTAATTCCTTTTCAAGATCACTTGCTCTAGAAGCTCGAGTCACTAAAAGTTTACCTTCTTCCCACAGAGCCTTTTCTGATTCTAGTCTTTCAATTTGATTCTTCAAATTCTGTATCTCAACAGTTTGAAGCTCAGATTGCTGCTGACAAATCCTAGATTCTTTCAGCGTCTCTTCAAGTTCAGCAATTCGGGCCTCAGCTGTTGCCAATTTCAATTTATCGTCCGAGAATTCGTCATTTCTATTCACTGGTGAGCAAGGTGATTCTTTTTCACTCATTTCTCTCAATTCTCTCACTAGATCAGCGTTTTCTTCTTGCAATGAAGCAATCTCGTGTTCCAATAATGTCCTTGTCTAAAAATTGAGATCAAAGATTTTTGTCTTAGATAAGAAAATACCAAGATATAAAAGAAATATTTTACCTCTAAAAAAAATCATGAAGTACCTGAAATAAATCCTTTTCACACTTTGCTTGTGCATCGCGAGCTTCTTGTAAACCTCGTCTGCCGACGTCAATCCTCAATTCTAGTTGGTTGATTATTTGCTTGTCTTGTTCTATTTGCACTTCTAAAATACGCTTTTCTTTATCGAAAACTTCTTCCATCTCTCGTCGCAATTTGTGTAATTGGTCAACTGTCGATTCCTGATGAGCTAATCTCGTCTTCAGTGATATCATCTGTAAGAGGAAATATATTAGGAATCTTGAATTAACGTATCAATAATTGGAATGAGAAAAAAATCTTAAATAAGCAGAAATTGAAGAGCAAAATTGAAAAAATAAGTTTTTCTATAAAATTGAATAATCTGTTTAAATGATTCAAACATTTTTTCTCAATATTTTTTCGTATCCCTCAGTTTTCCGAGAAAAATTAGAAAATATCCTTCTTATTGAATTCTTTGAAACATTTTAATCTTCATTTAAATTACTTAAAATAAATAATATTATTTTCGTATTAATACAGTTTTTAGATGAAATTCCAAAATAAAAATAAATAAATAAATAAATAAATAAAAATAAATCATTTGTAATTTAAAACAAAATATAAGCCAAATTTATGACGTCTGTTCAGTCAAAATTTTTATTTTTATTACTTTGTTACTAAAAATAGACTTTTCAAAAAACGAGCCTGAAAATACTGAAAAAGAAAAGTCCCGAAAGGAAATAATTTCCAAAATTTTTAAATTTCGGAATTTTAATAATTCAAAAATAATATTTCAAAATTCATTTTGAACAAAAAGAGTGATTTTTTAAAGCCTTGATTTTATTTTCTATTTTTAATATGATAAATTGATAAAATTTTCATTTTTCGGAATTTTTCAGTAGTCCCAAAAAATCTATATCCGAAGATCTTTCAAAGTATTAAAGAAATGGTTCACTTGGTTTTCTTTCTTATATTATATCTTACATTTTTCATTTTTTATTAGAAACTTTTTTTTATAGATGCTCTTTGATTTCAAATGCCTTCAGCCCTTGTTTTCAATTAATTATTTTAGTTTCACCTCTCCTTTCAAACGCCTCCATTCCCATGGACTGTTGGGTACCGATTCCGATACAGTCGAATTGGCAGATTCGTCTAATCTAGATCGCTTAGGAGTTGCCTTGGATTCCTCATCATTAAGACTTTTCGCCTTTGGGATCTCTCCAGAAAGGCGTAACGGAATTCCACTACTTCGCCTATAAGCTTCCGTTCCCGATCTCAAATCTTTCAGCAATTTCAACACACAGGTCGGATCCTCATTAGACATCTATAAAAAAAATTAGATTAAGTCACAACAACTGGAGTCCAACATCCTTAAAATTATACCTTATTTTTAGTAGATTTTAGTCCATTCTTTGTAAAAAGAGAAAAATATATACCAATAAGTAATAAAATAAATATACCAACAAGGGTATCAAATTGACTGATTTTTACCCTTAAAAATGTAAATTTAAACTAAAAATATTTATCCGATCCCTACCTTACCGAAATTTTTTTCTCTTCAACCTTACTTGTACATTTATTGAAATATCAAATTGAAAATTTCTAAAATTAAAGAAAATATGCTAATGTATGCTTATATTGTCTTAAATTTTTGTAAAAATAAAAAACATTTTTTGAAAAATTTTTTTTTTATAAATGTCGATATTTAGGATCAGATAAACATACATTAGCATATTTTCTTTAATTTTAGAAATTTTCAATTTGATATCAATAAATGTAGAAGTAGCGTTGCAGAGAAAAAAATGTCGGTAAGGTAGGGTTAAAAACGATTTTTATAAATTTTTTTTTAGGGATAAAAATGTATTTTTTATACTGTAACAATTTAAAGTTTAATATTTTTAATTGAAATCATTTAAAGTTAATAAAAATTATCAAATTTTTCCTGAAACTTTTCCAAATTCAACGTTCAACGGTTTAAATTTTAATTGTAGAATACGAATACATACTCCAAAAAAGTAAAAAGGTGACAAATCCTCAAAACATATGAAATAGATGATAAAATTGAAAATAGGTGAAAAGGTGAATAGATGTACATTGTAAAAAAAATTCTATAGAAATTTTTATTCCATTTGTAAATATTTTCCTTTATAAATCATTGATATTTTATAATTTTCTTGAGAATTTCTGTTAATTTATAAAGGAATTTCACAGAAAATAGTAAAATTACACTAGGAATCATTGGACATAAAATAACAATGATTCTTAGGAGAAATTTACACGATCCAACAAAGTATACACTATATTTTGAGCAATTCTACGAAATTTAGATTAAATTTAGGTGAAATAATCTTTTTTTTTTGTAAATTTCTCCAGGAAATCACAGTGATGAATAAAATTCTGAAAAATATACTGTTTTTGGAAAAATATGAATTTGAACTCTCAGATTATTAATTTCTTGATACACTTTAAATTTGTTCATTAAGTAAAGAAATAAATAAAGAAAATATGAAAAATAAACAGTAATTTCGATTATTTTATCTAATCACAAAGTAGGTGTTTCTAAATTCACTGAAATCCCCAGTTTTCATTAGGAAAATGTAATTTTATTATTTTAAAATAGATATTGATAGATATTAATACCTTTAACAGGATATTTCAGATAATCATTTGTAAATGTCCAATGTTTTTAAAAAGCATTACAAATTAGCCAGCAAATCAGTAAATCGGCAAGAAATACATTAGACCACGAAGTATGTAGAATAGAGATATCCAGAGATATCGACCATCAACCAGGGTTGTGAACGTAACATACCTTAGGTAAATTGCATGAGGTTTTTTACGTAATTTACGTACGTATATTACGTCGAAAACACCAAATTCATTTGGAGTGGGGGGTTTCTACGTATAATACGTAATTTAAAAATGTAAAAAACCACACTAATATACGTAAAAAACTTCAAGTTACGCGTAACTGACTAACCCTGCCGTCAACAAAATTTTACAAGTCCGCCATCTTTAATATGTTTATTACGTTTTTTACAGGTTCTTTTACGTACATACACTCGAGTCTCCCAAATATCAAGAAATTTTTGCCAGAGGTTTTCCCAAATGTCAAGAAATTCGTTATCCTCTATAGTCACATTAATTGCGCATGCGTTACATCAATTGCGCATGCGTATTGTGTATAAGATAATATTTTTTAGCATTTTAAATTGCACACGAATAGCAACCAATCAGATGCCGAACGCAAAGCGTGCGCAGTAGTTATCAAGTGGGATTTGAGCATTTGAGAAATAGGGACTTGACATTTAAGAGAAACTTGTCTTGACATTTGGGAGAACTTGAGATTTGGGAAGTTGACATTGAGAGACTCGAGTGTACATATATTACATTTTTTACGTATAATACGTTAAAAACCTCGAGTTACGCGTAACTGATCAACCCTTGCCAACCCTGGCATTTGGGAGAACCTCTGTCTGGCAACCTCTGGCAAAAATTTCTTGACATTTGAGAGACTCGAGTGTATTTAAATCATTTAAATAATGTTAAAGTAGCTAATATTAAATGAAACGTATAGTTTTCTAGACAGAAAATAACATGCTGTAATTAATGATTTAAATTGTGAAAAATATAATGCAAAAAGGGAGTAAAATGTACATATTATCTTACGTGGCAGTTTGTTTGCTTTCCTTACCAACGTTTATACTAGGGGTAAGTAAAAAAAATATAGAAATAAATTATAATTTATGTTCTACAAACATTTGTTGATATTTCCTATTACTGTTATTATCAAACGTCACATTTTAAAAAGTTTAAAAAAAGAACTTTTTATATCCGTTCTTGAAAACTAACATCTTTTAGTATAAACAAAAATTTACGATAATTGTATTTTTGAACTCAAATATTTCATTCTTCATGGAAATAAATTACGAAATATGCAAAAATATATATTTTTTAATTTCTTAAAAAGTTGCAAGAGAATTGATAAGATTTCAATGAATTATTACCTAAACAAGTTTTAGGGTATTTTTATTTATTTGTCATTTGTTTCTTTTTGTCATTTTGTTTTTTTTGTATTTGATATGTGTTTTTTCGGAATTTTTGTTTAATAATTAATACTTAATATTATTGTTATTTGTTTAATAATAATTACTTAAATAATTATTATACATATTTAATAATTGATTTACCTAATTATTTAAGGGTGTTGGAGCCAAATTCCAATCTAAAAACTCTATTTCTTCATTTTACTTAACAAATATTAAGTTTGAAATTTTTTCCTTCTGTAGAATTAATCAATTCTTAACTATAATTACGCGTACAGAGCGAGAAAATATCTAATTCAAATATTTTTTAAGTAAAATGAAAATATTAGATTTTGAAGTCAGATTTTGAATTCTTCGTTTTATGCATAAAATATCGAAACTAAATATGTTTTCACTCTGTACGCAATCTTATATTTGAAAAAAGACTAGTGCTACAGAGCGAAAAAATATTTATTTACAATTTTCGTTGAGTAAAATAGAGAATGGAATTTTGAGCTTAACACTTAGGTCCAACGCCCTTAAAGTATAATAATTTACTTTCTTTATTTCACTCGATTTCTTTAAAATTATTAAACTACGTATTTTTAAATCCTTTGAATTAACCTTTAATTTACTTTTGTGTATTTAAATTCCTTTGAATTATTTAATTCAAACTGGCAATTATGATTGCGATTAATTTCTTGTTTTTGCACACCTTTTGCTAGTATACAAAATAATTGAGAAATTTATAATTTTTGAAATATAGAAACTTGTAATCCTTTGTCTAATTTCAGAAATGTCTATAAGTTTCGTAAGATTTTTTTAAATTCCTTTAATATCCTTAAAAATTCTTATTAAAATTACTTAATATCCTATATAAAATCTCGTAAGATCCCTTAAAATTATTTAAAACCCCTGAAATGTCATGAAATCCATTAAAATTCCAGAAAATTCCAATGGAATTTCGTAAAACCCCTTGAAAGTCCTTAAGAAATAACTTAATATCTCATAAAATATCGTAAAATATCTTACAAGTATTTAAAATTCCATGAAATTCCGTAAAATCCCTCGAATCCCTTAAAAGTCTTTTAACTTACTTAATATCCTGTACAATATCTTAAAATCCCTTTAACATTCTTTAAAATCTGGTTAAAGTCCTTTAAATTTCGTAAAATTACTTGATATTCTTTAAAATTCCACAACCTATCGTTAAATCCCTTAAAATTACTCAAAATTACTCAAGATACTGTGAAATCTCATTAAAACTCTTAAAATTCCTGAAAATCAATTGAAATTTCGTAAAATCCCTTGAATCCATTCAAAATCCTTTAAATTACTTAATATCCCATAAAATATTGTAACATCCCTTAAAATTATTTAAAATACCATTAAATGCCATGAAATCCATTAAAATTCAGAATCTGATGAAATTCCTTTAAATTTTATAAATTCACATCATATTCCTTGATATTCCTTAAAATTCGACAATCTATTGTTATATCCCTTAAAATTACTTAAAATTATATAAAATCTTATGAAATTCCTTTAAGTTTCGTAAAATCACTTGAGATTATTTAAAATTACTCAAAAGCCCGTTAAGTCTCAATAAATCTCTTAAAATTATTCAAAATTCCATAAAATCTTGTTAAATACCTAAAAATACTTGAAAGTTCAATGAATCTCAACAAATCTCTTAAAATTTCTTATTATCATAAAATATCTTAAAATCCCTTAAAATTACTTAGAATCTACAAAATATCATCAAATCCCACAAAGTTACTTAAAATCACATGAAATCTCATGAAATCTCCTGAAATTCCTAAAAATCCAATGAAATCTCGTAAATCCCTTGAAAATGTTATTTTAAACGATTGCCTTGTCTTTTAAAACGAGTTTTATAGAATTGGAAGAAATTTGAAAAGATTGTAAAGCGATTTCAAGGAATTTCTAAGGAATTCCAAAAACATCAAATACACAGATTTAATAAAAAAAAAACACTATTTTTCTTTTCACAGAGTGAGTTGGATTACGATGGATGGTTGCAGATGAGGTTGTCACATTCATTTGATGATGATCCGGTACCTAATTTCGTGGAAAGGGGAAATATTTCCATATCCAGCATTCGCCTTGGAGCTGCGAATGTAGTCCAAATAGGCTTGAAAGATTCGCAAGTATCACAGCTGAAAAACCTCGCTGAAAATGGAGGCAAATATCGTTTAAAGGCTGTTGTTCGAACGTCTTCTGGAAGCGAGTCAACTTTCTTGACTTCTGTACTAGCGGTACTAAGTTTTGAATATTATTTTTTTCAAATGTATAATTTTAAATGCTTTCTTTGGGTGCAGTTGCGAAAACCGTAACCTTTACTATTCCTTTAGCCATTTACCTTTACCATTTCATTTACCATTTCCCTTTACCATTCCCTTTGCTCTTTCCCTTTACCATTCCTTTTGCCATTTTGAAAATTAAATTTATTAAATTAGGGAGTTTTCAAAGTGTAATTGAATATCACTGAACGTTTCAACCAGTGTTGGGTAGTAACTAGTTACAAGTATTAACTAAGTTACTAAAAAGTTACGTTATTTGTAACATTTAGGATAACTTAGTTACTTTTGTTAAAAAAGCAACTGTAACGTAACTTAGTTACGATTTTTGCAATAACTTGTAACTTAATTTTAGTTACTTTCCAGTTACTTTGTATATTTTGTGTATCTTTTGTATGGGGTTAATTTACATTTTTCTTCTAATAAAAAAGGAATAGATTAAAGGCTCGGATTTGAAAATCGCGCCGTTTTAAAACCTTCGGGTTTCTGTCTACTTTTTTATCTACTAAACTAATCCCTGTTTTTTTTAAATAATATTTTTATGGATTATTAATATTTTTATAATAATAATATAATAATAATAAATAGTTTTATTAATCTTATATTAATTATTTGTATTTGTAAATTTAAAAATTAAAGAAGAGAAAAAAGTAACTTTTTAGGTAACTTGAAGTTACTTTATTTAGTAACTGAAACTAGTTACAGTTACAAGTAACGTAACTGTAACTAGTTACAGTTTTTTAGATTTTTCGTTAAGTAACGTAACTTTAACTAGTTACTCAAAAAGAAGTAACTTACCCAACACTGATTTCAACTTACGATTGCTGAGTTATCTATTTTTTAATTGAGAAGAATATATTTCAAGAAAAGTTTTTAAAGATAGTGTAAGACTGTAACACTTTTTTTTGTTCTTTTTTTTAGTGTCACCTGTTAGGTACGGATTTGGAGGATTTGTTGTACATTTGGCTTGACAGTGCAGCGGAACCAATAGCAATAAATCTTGTGACTCGTGGTCCTTGTAACTACGAAGGGCCTTCCACAAAAATGTGGACTACAAATGTTCAAGTAAAATATCCTGATGGTGGTCCCATACCTGACACAGCCACTTACATACATAAGTTAGAGAAGGAACGTGAAGCTAGGGAGAGAGGTGACGTCAAGGATAACAGATCCTTTTTAGCCAAATACGTAAGTCATCCAAGTCCGAATTAAGAGCATTGGATCAAAGTTATAATCTCACAATTCAAATTCTTTATTTTACTTAATTAACATTAGAAAATTGCCTTTTCGCCCCACTCTACTCTAATTCTATAAAAACTTTAAAGAAACTTACAAAAGTAAGATTATTGAGAAATTTAAGTGCAGTTGAAAATATTTTAATGCTTAAATAAATTTAAGGAAACAGAAAATATAAATAGAAATTGGAGAGGTCTAGAAAAATATGTTTTAGATATACGAGATAATCTTTTTTTCTTATTTTCAGTGGATGTTTATCGTACCGGGTTTGATCTTATTCGTTCTTGTGTCGGCACAAAATCCTGAAGGTGGTCCACCTGGTGCTGGTGGAGCTGGACGATAGTAAAGTTTTTAATTTTATTCATTTTCGAATGATAATACCTTTTGTGAAGAAATTCCAAAGACAATTACGTAAATAATTTTGTACTACATATTTTATATCTACAAGTTTCCAATCAAAAAAATATACTGAATGCCAACATTTATGTAAATGAGTAGAAATCTTTCGCTGATAAAATCAATTTTTTTTATAATTTAATATTTCTTTGTAATCGCGCAGTAAAGTAGTAAACTAGCTATGAATTCGATCTCGGGTGTTCCATTTAACCATATTTATACTTTTTGTGCTCATTTTTGGAGCACTTTGCTTCCTCATTATGATGAGGTTGCAAATGAATTTGCTTTCTCATAGAGGAAGCATTAACGATTTGCCTCAATATTGGGGCATATATATGAGAAAATATATGGGAAACCATCAGTGTTGGGTAGTAACTAGTTACAAATAACTAAGTTACTAAAAAGTTACATTATTTGTAACTTTTAGGGTAACTTTGTTACTTTTAAAAAAATTAACTGTAGAGTAACTTATTTACTATTTTTGCAGTAACTTGTAACTTAATTTTAGTTACTCTGCAGTTACTTTGTATATTTTGTATATCTTTTTTGTATGGGGTTAATTTACATTTTTCTTCTAATAAAAAAGGAAGAAATTAAGGGCTCGGATTTGAAAATCGCGCGGTTTTAAGTCTACTTTTTTATTTACTAAACTAATTCTTGTTTTTTTAAAATAATATTTCGATGGATTATTAATATTTTTATGATAATAATATAATAATAATAAATAATTTTATTAATCTTATATTAATTATTTCTATTTTTAATTTAAAAATTAAGGAATAGAAAAAAGTAACTTTTTGGGTAACTTGAAATTACTTTATCTAGTAACTGTAACTAGTTACAGTTACAAGTAACGTATCTGTAACTAGTTACAATTACAAGTAACGTATCTGTAACTAGTTACTTTTTTTCGTTAAGTAACATAACTTTAACTAGTTACTCAAAAAAAGTAACTTACCCAACACTGGTTTGAAACCATATAGGAAACTATCGGAAACTATGTAGGGGAGACCGGGGCTATTCAGGACAGGGGTCTATTTGGGACACGAGGCCAGGCGAGGAGTTTTTTTGAGCGAGGAAATAGCAATTTTCAATTCTGTTTTAGAAAAAGGAGCTTCAAGAAATTTATTGGATCTGAAATCGGAAGGGAATTTGTCATGAAAAACTGTCGGAGGACTTTGTTCGTCGATTAAAGAGTGCAACTTGACAATAACTTGTCTGTCTGCCGAACAGGAGGCCACTGCCGGTTGAGTGAAACGATTTTTAAAACATTTGACAACTCTCCAGATTCTCGAAATAGGAGTCATTCTATCCAAGGAATCACAGAATTTTCTGAAAGAATTTCTGCGTGCTATATTAAAGGATCATTTAGCCTTAGCTTCCGCTTTTTTCATTTCTAAATAATTAGGATATGATATTTCGTCTGTACTCCCTGGTGGTTCGTTTTCTTATCGCGACGGCTTGGTCGCAAGATTCGTCCCACTAAGGGGCAGGGACGAAGGGTTTTTTATTAGGGAACCTAAATAAATACAGATTTTTCTAACAGCGTATAGAAACTCCAAGGCTTGTGATCACTCCCCATGGCGTCCCTCTCGTATATTCCATGAGCAATTAGTATAAAGATTATAGAGGTCACAAATGAAAGGTCCAAAATCGAAGGCGATTGACCTGGGCGTGTAGCAAAGGTCTCCCTGCCGTCGTTCAGACAAATGAAGTTGGATTGGTCTAATGAGGAGCAAAGCTCTGTACCATTGGTGTAGTTGTGGGAGCTACCCCATGAGGAATGGTGGCTATTAAAGTCACCTCCAATAAAGGCCAGTTTAGAATTTATTGCTGAAATAGAATTAAGTATAATTAACCAGGTGTTGGATAGAATGATATTATCCGAAGAAGGCACTCTGTAGACCGAAACTATCAAGAACTCCCCCTCGTAAGAGTTGAATTGCTTAATTGAAATGCTTAGAGTTTCAAGTCTGTTTTCGGCGTTGAAAATTGAAGATATTTTGGAAAAATTGATTCCTGTTCTGATGGCAATTGCACGACCGCCACCTCTATTGGAAATTCTGTCGGCTCTAATTAGACTGAAGTTCTTTAGATTAAAATTTTTGTTAGTTTTCAGGAAAGTTTCGCTGAGTAAAAGAATATCATAGTCGACGGACATAATTAGAAGGTCTTCCTTATTCAAAATTCCGCGACAATTCCACTTGCATTATTTTTAAATTTCTAATTTGTGTCATTTTGAGGTGAAATTAATGAAGCCGTAAGGAAAGAAACGCTAGTCAAAATTCGGTTAAGTAAATTTTGTTTTTCCTCTTAATTGGAGGAGCAATCGGTTCTAAGGAAAGAAATTAAGCCGGTCAGGGCCTCGATAATGCTGCCAATAATTGAGATTGCGTTATTTTCAGAGTTGGTAGTTTTGTCAACTGACATGTGAGAAGTTGGAGTATGCAAAGCGAACCCATTAGAAAGTGAGCTCTGAGATTTACCGTTGTTATGATAGGAGAAGTTTGGAGTTGGTGATGATGCTTTATTAGATTTGGGAGAAGTTTTTTCTGAGTTGATAGTCTTGGTACCGAAATGAGATTTCGGACGAGATACCATTTCAGAAAAAGATCGAGCTTTAGAAGGAGAGCAAATGGGTGTTATCTGAGCATCGTTCATTTCTGGGTGAGTTGAAAACCTGACGAAAGAAGAAGAGTGCGCGGGGCTGATCCATTTCTGGAATTCTTCCTGGGTCGGATCGCATCTTTTGCTTCGGAAAAGAAAACACCATTTTTGGCCGCATATGCCCTGAATTCTTTCTGAAATTGGAGCTCTGGTCAATTTCTTGTGTTAGGGAAGTGATCACCGCCGCAGTCAACACATTTAGGGTCATTGTTTGTCTTGGGGCAAGGATCTTGGTCGTTATGGGAATTGGGACCACCGCACTGTTTGCACCTGGAATCGGATCTGCAAATGATGCTGATATGGCCGTATCTCAGGCATTTCAGACACATCTTTACTTCTCGTGTGACTTGTATTTTCGAAAATGAATTTTTCGACTATGACTTCTCAAATAATCAAAATTTAAGGCTCATCCAAATAAAATAAACTTTATGTCGACACGATTCAGGTGACCTAATATTAATTCATTTGATTAATTAATTAATGCTTCCTCTATGAGGAAGCAAAGTGCTCATTGAATGAGCATAAAAGTTTTTTTTAGATGTACCTACGCAGAAATTTCGTAAACTTTTCATTGTTAATATTGTTAATATTGTAATATAATGAAGGTAATATATGGAAATTAAAAATTACAATATGGTGACACAGTTAATTATTCTTTCCAAATTTACATTTTTTAATTTTTAATTCAATTTTTTATTGAAATGAAATATGTACATGAAAATACATTCTGCTACCCTGGCGAAAGCTTCGGATAGGATTCCAATCCGAAGTCATCCGGGCCAATGCAAAATCTCTATCCGAGCGAATCCGAATGAAACCGAACCATTCCGAAGAAACTTTTCAATCCGAATGAATCCGAATTTTCAATCCGAACCATTCCGACGAATCTTTTCAATCTGAATGAATCCGAACCATTCCGAAGAAACTTTTCAATCCGAATGAATCCGAATTTTCAATCTGAATGAATCCAAACTATTCCGAAGAAATTTTTCGATCCGAATGAATCCGAAGAAATTTTTCAATCCGAATGAATCCGAGCTATTCCGAAGAAATTTTTTAATCCGAAACTTCAATCCGAATGAATCCGAACCACTCAGAAGTAATTTTTCAATTCGAATGAATCCGAACCATTCCGGATAGGAATCTTCCTTCAAACTTCGAATTGGCTCGGATTCATTCGGATAGGAATCATGCGAACTTCGGATTGGCTCGGAATGAAACTGATTCGCTCGGAAAGAGACTTCGCATTCGCTCGGATTCATTCGGATAGGAAATTTTCTATCCGAAGCCTTCGCCAGGGTATGTACACTCAAGTAAAGTACATATTCTACCTCGTATGTTGAAAACCACAAAAATTGACACTGTTTAATGTAACTGTGAACTATATTCACTATTTATTTGAATCAATTTTGGATCAGAAATGATGTTTATAAAACAAATTGTTTACACGAGGGGCTATTCACTCTGAAATCAGAAGAATCTTGACAACTGATTTCAATTGATTTCAAACGATTTTAAATGATTTCAAAACTAATGTCTAAGGTTAGCCAGATTCCGATTTTGCTTTGCGATTTCAATTCTTCGACGCTTAACGACTATTGACTGCCGCACCTTGGCGGAAGGTTCGGATTGAAATTCATTCCGAACCAATCCGAAAGCTTCCTTATCATTCCGGAATTTGTGTCCGAACCAAACAGTTTCATTCCGATCTAATCCGAAGGAATTTTTCAATCCGAATTAATCCGAAGCCCATTCAAAACCTATCCGAAGATTTAATCCGTCTGAATCCGAATCAATCCGGTCAATACGACTTAATCCGAACTTTTAATCCGGTGTATCCGAACCAATCCGCATGAATCCTAATTTTTGGATTCATTCGGATTGGTTCGGAGACACCGGATTAAATCGGATTCATTCGGATTGAAAGTTCGGATTCGTTAGGATTGAGCGGATTCATTCGGATTGAAAGTTCGGATTAATTCTGACTCATTCGGATTG
>CAJFCO010000443.1:834902-851293 GCA_904066015.1 Synergus gifuensis
GCCGCGCGCGAAGCGCGCGATGAGAATGTGCCCGCGAAGCGGGCAGATTTTTTTTTTTAAATTTCTCTTCAAAATTTTTCTTTAGCACATTTTTCCAAATTTCTGTTCAAAAAAAAAAAAAAAATTAAATATCTAAGTCAGACGGTTTTATTTTTACTTTACAGTCAAAACTAAAAATAATGTTTAAATAAATAATTTAAATAATCGCTGATGGTATTTTCAAGTTAAATAAATTCCAAAAACTCAAAAAAAAAAAATATTTTCTAAAAATTGTAATATTATTATTATCTTTATTTTTGTCGAAAACTATTTTTTCCGTATTTTTTCACAAAAATATGTTGTCAGCCTTAAAATTACTTTAGTAATTATTATTTGTAATTATAATGCAAATTAATTTTTCAATTATTTTCAGTGTCAAAATCTCGTCAGATTTTGCGAATTGGCAGTGCAAAAATGTCATTCACTCTCAAAAGTAAATTTGACAACAACGAAGGACTCGGATGACTCGAAAAATCAAACCGCAAGATTTGAAGAACTTAGGAAAAGTTTAGCCGAACGTTCCATAACTTTAGAAATCGGCTATTCCGAAACCCTTCACGATCGACGAATTTCGTAAGGAAAATTTTTATTTATCATCTATTTACTAAATTTTAAACATTCCACGAGTATTATTAATATTAAAGAATCCATAACGAAATGAAATTCGACTTTTTAAATAATAATTTTATTTTTGAAGATATTGCAAGAAGACCGCATCCTGATTTTAATTTCAGTAACAAAGTCGATCACCAATTTCAAAAAGAAAAGCCGACTCGTATTTTCCAATATGAAAAAAGAAGTACTTGAATTTTCAAGAAATGTTAATTTTTTCCCAAAATCCTATACATTTTCTAATTAATAATCTATTTTTTATATTTCATGAAATCTGTATTTTTGAACTCTGAATTTTAAAGGTGTTGGATTTAATTTTTAACTTCGAAATTCTATCTCTTCATTTCACTCATTAAATATTTTAGTTATATTTTCGCCCTTTAGACATAACTTTTTTCAATATGGAAAAATGGCCATAGAACGAAAAAATATTTAATTTTAATACTATTTACATGAAATAAAGAATTCGAATTCTTAGAATTAAAATTTTTTTGCTCTATACTTACAATTCTACTTCAAAATTGAGTATTGCTACAAAGAAAAAAATTTATATTTTTAATTTTGTTGAGGTAAAATGAAGAATTTAAATTTTGAAGTTATAACTTGGATCCCAAAATTCTTAAAATCTAAATCCTTTGAATTAAAATTTTCAAAAGTTTTAAGACGAAAAGTGAATTATAAACTCTAAACATAAAATATTTCCGATTCCATAAAGTAAAGTGAAATTTTCAACTTCAATTCGAAAATATCAAATTAAATGCAATCAATTTTTTCAGATTAAGCAATGGATGGGTAATTAAAATTGGCCGAGGACTCGATTACTTTAAAGCCCCAGAAGGAAAATTCGTTTTGGGTGTTTGCGACCTAGAATTGAGACCCTGTCTTGAAACTACTGTCGACATTTTTCACCAAAGCCACTTACAAGATAGTGTAAAGTAGAAATAATCTTAGAACTAAAATAGGAAAAATTTATTGATTAAAATAAATCAGACTAATAAGTTACATTAAAATCAAGATCGAAGCAATGTTTCGCCTCAAATATATATTTTTTTCTTAAAATAAATACATACTTTTCTTAGAATAAATATTTTAAAATAATGTTTTATATATAAGAAATTTAAATAATGACTACATCCACAAAATGGCACTTGTAAAATAATTCTGCTTATTCCTATAATAGAAAATATATACTTAGGTACACGTATAAAATATTTTAAGTACAGTTTTTAAATCTCACTATTCATTGTAATTTCTCCATTTTGTATAAAATTGGTATAATCTACAATTCTAAAATCTACATCTTTGTATAAAATATTTAAAATTGTTTTTAAAAAATAATTATGTATTCAGAAAATATGAAAGAATCCAGACGGATTTAAGTTCAAACCTAAAATTAAATCTCCCCATTTAATTGAACAATTATGTGACTTAGATATTGTTTTCGCTCTTCAAGTTCATACTTATATTTGAAAAATGAGTACCACTTCTGAGGGAAAAAATATATAATTATAATACTTTGTCAGCTTATAGTCAAAAATTTTAGTTTTAAAATTTAGTTTAGAAAAAAATCGGAAATTTTCGGTTTAACATCTCAAAAAAAAAAATACAGATTTATTTCCAAAGTTAATTTTAAAACTGAAATTGTTGAATTAGTGAATTTCACTTGTAAGCCGATGATTTGCTAACTAAAATGAAGAGATAAAATTTTGAGATTAGAGCTTGGGTTAAACACCCTTAAATTATATTATGTATTTCCGATAAGAGGAAGTCAGTTTTTAATGATTTTACTTATCCTAGGACGTAGTCGCAAGCTTTGGCAACGTCGATCTGCCTCGCAGCTTTGCGACAAGCCAGTCGAAGTGATTTCGTATATTTTAGAAGACAAGCTTCCTGATCTTCATCTTCAGAGAGAAGCTCATCAATTTTATAAGTTGGAAGACAATCTGTTCCACCAACAGCGACGACCTGCCTCGCAATTTCAGGATCAACGCAGAGTCTCGTTAAAGCAGCTGCAGCAGTTACTTCCAATCTTTGGTAGGCATCTTCGAGACCTGGGGGTCGCATCCTGAGGAAACAGACGAGGGCGACGGAAGCTCGAGCATCCGCGAGATGTGGAAGAGCCTCTGGGAAATGAGCGATTTCCCCGATCATGGACGCCACCTAGAAAAGGATTCAAAAATAAATATTGATTTGTATAAAATTATGGAAATTTTCAATTAAGGGCGTTGGACCCAAAATTCCATTCTCCATTTTTCTCAACGAAAATTATAGATAAATATTTTTTGGCTCTGTAGCACTAATCTTTTTTCAAATATAAAACTGCGTACAGAGTGAAAAAATATTTAATTTCGATATTTTTTGCATAAAATGAAGAATTCAAAATCTAACTTCAAAATTTAATATTTTCGTTTTACTTAAAAAATATTTGAATTAGATATTTTCTCGCTCTGTACGCATAATTATAGTTAAAAATTGATTAATTCTACAGAGGGAAAAAATTCAAAATTTAATATTTGTTGATTAAAATGAAGAAATCAAATTCTTAGATTAGAAATTGACTCCAACACTCTTAAGGGCCATGTATCAGTTACCCGATCTCTACCCCGGTCTTTTCTAATTTATTTTCTGAATTTTGTTTATTTTTTCATTACTTTCAATTTTTAATTTTTTTTCATTTTTTAGGTTTTCTCATTACCTGTTCCATAAGCCAGACATTGCCGCCAGGAGATTTTTTAATGCACTCTAAAAGTTTCCGAGTCGCATCAGTCCTTAAAATAGCTCTGACGCATTTCTTGGATTTCGAAAGATTGTTGAGAGCTGCAGCAGTCAACAAAAGAGTTTGACCACAGGCAGTTTTCTCAGCTAACTTCGTCAAAGTTTCCACGAGAAGATCAGCAAAAGGTTCAAGATGTGAAAGTCCCAAGGCATTTGTCCATGGAGCAGTTATTTGAACAACTAAAGCCGCAGCCTCCATTTTTTCAGTCTCTGGTCGCGATTCAGTGGCGAGGAGATCGACGAGAATTTCGGGACCATCTTCTTGTGCGAATTTTTCTATGGCTTCAGGGCAAGAACAGACGCTGGCCAAGGCTCGAAGGGAAGCGGATCTCAGGTCGCTGGAAAGACGACCCGCAGAAATTAAGGTTGTTAGGAGAGATCTGACTCCAGAACAACGAGCTATGCTACTTCCGGCTCTAGGTCCAGACATCCCAAGAGCTGTTAGAGCAGCTAAAGCGCCTCGGGCTGCACTTCCACCTTCACTGGGAGCTTCTTCGAGTCCTCGAACTACTCTCTGAAAAGAAAACAGAATTTTAATTCTATTACATTCCATTAAAATCCTTTGAATTAGATATTTGAGGTCATTTGGATTTAGTTAGAGGGGTAACTATATTAGACGATTCAAAAAATTTACTTTTTTAAATTTTCATCAGAGAGAAGGTAAAGGTTTCGATTTTTGTAACATTTGACCCCCCCCAGTTTGAATAAAAATTCAAAAAGTTAAGGGTGTTGGAGTCAAGTTCTAAACTAAAAATTTCGATTTCTTCATTTTACTTAACAAATATTAAAATTGGAATTTTTTCCAAGAAAATATCTAATTCAAATATTTTTTAAATAAACTGAAAATATTCAATTTTGAAGTTAGATTTTTAATTCTTCGTTTTATTCAAAAAGTATCGAAATTAAATATTTTTTGTTGAGTAGAATGGAGAATGGAATTTTGAGCTGAACACTTGGGTCCAACGCCCTTAAAGCATTTTGAAAATTTTTGAAACCACTTTTTTTTAAATTTACAAATTCTATGTAAAGACAGATATTCCTAGTATTCATTTTATTTTTTTAATTCTTGTTTACTTTTGAACTCTTTATAGTTGTTTTGTATTCACTTGAATTCTTTTGAATTCCTTTGAATTTCATGAATAATTTCAGAAGTCTCCAAAATACTTCTGAAGACTTAATTTGCGTCCTTCAAAAGATTTTTACAGATCTGTTCTATCTAAATTCAAAACAATAAACAAATAATTGCATACTTAATTTTACAAAAAAAAAATTGCTTACTTCAACGTAAAAGTCTAGTCTCGTGTTCAAAGCGTCATCAACGACACTTTTTAGATTTTCCAATTGAGCAATAATACTTCTAAGGCTTCCTTGATGAATTCTGCGAGGCGGTGGAGCTCCAAGACCACAAAGAACAGAAAAAGCGTCTTCTTCTATTGCTTGCAAAAGTTCCATTTCTGTTCTGCCACTCGCCAAGTCGGATATTTTTCTAAAAGGAAAATAATGCGATTTTTATTATTACTAGCAAACCAACACGCGCGTTACGCACACAATTTTTTTTTGTTCTTGAAACTTTAAGGGCGTTGGACCCAAGTGTTAAGCTCAAAATTCCATTCTCCATTTTACTCAACGAAAATTATAGATAAATATTTTTTCGCTCTGTAACGCTAATCTTTTTTCCAATATAAGACTGCGTACAGAGCGAAAAAATATTTAATTTCGTTACTTTTTGAATAAAACGAAAAATTCAAAATCTAACTTCAAAATTGAATACTTTCATTTTATTTAAAAAATATTTGATTTAGATATTTTCTCGCTCTGTACGCATAATTCTAGTTAAAAATTGATTAATTCTACAGAGGGAAAAAATTCCAAATTGAATATTCAGGGTTGCCACAAAATTTAATTTTTCAATTTCCCTGACATTTCCCTGACAGAAAAGTATTAAAAATGCGTATAAATTTTCAATAATAATACTGTTGAAATTTTTCAAAAATTTCGTATAATATCACTTTAAATCGATTTGAAATTAAAAATATATTCACAACATTTAACATTCGTAAAAATCTCTCAAATTTACAATAACTTTTGAAAAGATCTCTTAAAATATATTGAAATTTCTTGAAATTCCTAGAAATATCTTAAAATTCCACGAAATATCTTCAAATTTGTTAATATTTCATGAGATCCCTTCAATTTTCACAAATTCTTACAAGTTTCTTAAATTCCTTCATAACTCCACGAAAAACTTTTAAATCCCTTAAAATAATTTAAAAACTTTGATAATTTTTGAAAACTTTTCAAAATTCCCTAAAACTCCACAAAATCTTTATAAAATCATAAAAAACTCGTGAAATCCTTTAAAATTTCTCAAGGAACTTTAAAATTTCTTAAAATTTTTTGAATTCCCTAAACTTCCTTAAAAAGCTCTTAAAATTTCATGAAGTTCTTTTAAAATTCAACTAAACCTTTTAAATATTATACAAATCTCTTGTAATCCCTTAAAATTCCTAAAAACCTCTTAAAAATTTGTTTAATTATTGAAAATCTCTTGGAATCATTAGAAACCTATAGAGAATCTCCGAGAATAACTGGAAATTATTTATAATCCTTCGAAATCTTTGGATAGTTTTTAAAATTTGTTAAATAAATTATAAAAGTTATATATGTATAATACGACAAAAATAACATAGTTAACATAAATGTCAATTTCTATTATCCCTGACAACTACTCGTATTTCCCTGACATTTCCCTGACTTCCCTGACAAACTTTTTTTTCCCTGATATTTCCTTGACTTCCCTGGCCTCCCTGACATGTGGCCACCCTGATATTTGTCGATTAAAATGAAGAAATCGAATTTTTAAATTAGAACTTGGCTCCAACACCCTTAAGTCATTCAAAAGCCAATCAGGTCTCTAACAGCAATGTATGCAAGATTTTTGAGACATTTCCTTACACTGCTTTTTTTTAGATACGATATAAACAAAAAATAAACATTTTTAAAAACAAAGAAAACCGAGAGGAAATTATTAAGGGCGTTGGACCCAAGTGTTAAGCTCAAAATTCCATTTTCCATTTTACTCAACGAAAATTGTAGATAAATATTTTTTCGCTCTGTAGCACTAATCTTTTTTCCAATATAAGACTGCGTACAGAGCGAAAAAATATTTAATTTCGTTATTTTGTGCATAAAATGAAGAATTCAAAATCTAACTTCAAAATTGAATATTTTTATTTCCCTTAAAAAATATTTGAACTAGATATTTTCTCGCTCTGTACGCATAATTATAGTTGAGAATTGATTAATTCTACAGAGGGAAAAAATTCCAAATTTAATATTTGTTGAGTAAAATGAAGAAATCGAATTTTTAGATTAGAACTTGGCTCCAACACCCTTAAGCGGGTATTTGAATTTTGATGTGAACTCACTCGAAAACATTTTGATAATGTTGTTCGAATCGTTCGGCCCTCATCAATAATTTCGTGGCAGCAGTAGTGGCAGAAGCGGTCATCATTTTCAAATCTCTCGTTTGCGATTCTTCATTTTCGGAATCTTGAAGTTTCCTCCTTGGTAGAGCTTTGCTCTGAAGAGTCACTCCACATTCTGTATCCGTTTCTAGAGCCAAATTATCCAGCCAGGCTCTCACGGGTGCGAACTGATTGAAATTCGAGGCCTCAGTTGACTTCAACTTACTTGCCTCGTGTGCGGACCTAGAACAGGAGCTTGACGTCGAAGGAACTGAGTCTTCAGGAGGTTCTGCGGCGTAAAGAAAATCACCCAAAGACGAAGAATCCATTGATGAATTTTTCAATTCCTCCGCATCTTCCTCTCTGAAAACAGTGAAAAAGATACAAAAATTTAATTTATTATCGAAAGAAAAAATAAAATCGGTTCGAAAAATAGTCAAAGGTGAAAGGTTACTGGTCAAAGGTCAGAAGTCATATGTCAAAGTTCACTGATCAAAAGTCACACGTAGTAAATCATAGGCCTGAGGTCGCAAGTCAAAGATTACTGGTCAAAAGTCAGAGATCAAAGGTCACAGGTACTACGTCAGAAATCATGATCATAGGTCAAAAATAATAATAGATAAAAGGACAAAGTTCACAGGCCACGTTTTATAGGTCATAAAACAGAGATTACAGGTCTTAAGTCATATAGAACAGAGGTCAAAGGTCATAAGTCGAAGGGTCTAAGTCAGAGGTCATGGTCATAGATAACAAGTAATAATAATTCATAGGTCAAAGTACGTTAATAAAAGTTCAAAGATGACACGTGCGAATATTGAATTTTGAAGTCAGATTTTGAATTCTTCATTTTATGTAAAAAATATCGAAATTGAATATTTTTTCGCTCTGTACGCAGTCTTATAATTGAAAAAAGATTAGCGCTACAGAAAGAAAAAATATTTATCTATAATTTTCGCGGAGTAAAATGGAGAATAGAATTTTGAGCATAACACTTGGATCCAACGCCCTTAAGTTACTGGTCAAAGGTCAGAAGTCATATGTCAAAGGTCAAAGGTCAAAGTTCACACGTCGTAAATCATAGGACAGAGGTCGCAAGTCAAAGATTACTGTTCAAAAGTCAGAGATCAAAGGTCACAGGTTCTACGACAGAAATCATGATCATAGGTCAAAAATAAATAATAGATAAAAGGACAAAGTTCACAGGCCACGTTTTATAGGTCATAAAACAGAGATTACAGGTCTTAAGTCATATAGAACAGAGGTCAAAGGTCATAAGTCGAAGGGTCTAAGTCGGAGGTCATGATCATAGATCACAAGTAATAATAGATCATAGGTCAAAGTACAAAGTTCACAGGTCACGTTTTATAGGTAATAAAAGTTCAAAGATGACAGGTGCGAAGTCACAGGTCAAAGATCATGAGTCAAAGGTTACAGTTTCAAAGTCAGAAGTCATCTTTAAGGGTGTTGGAGCCAAGTTCTAATCTAAAAATTCGATTTTTTCATTTTACTCAACAAATATTAAATTTTGAATTTTTTCCCCTGGTAGAATTAATCAATTTTTAACTAGAATTATGCATATAGAGCGAGAAAATATCTAATTCAAATATTTTTTAAGTAAAAGAAAAATATTCCATTTTGAAGTTAAATTTTGAATTCTTCATTTAATGTAAAAAGTATCAAAATTAAATATTTTTTCGCTCTGTATGCAGTCTTATATTTGAAAAAAGATTAGTGCTACAGAAAGAAAAAATATTTATCTATAATTTTCGTTGAGTAAAATGGAGAATAGAATTTTGAGCTTAACACTTGGGTCCAACGCCCTTAAGTGTCAAAAGTAATAATAGGTCAAATGTCATAAGTCAAGTAAGTGGTCATGATCATAGGTCATATGTAATAATTGGTTAAAGGACAAAGTTCACAGATCACGTTTTAAATATATATTATAATTTTATATATAAAATATATTACAGAGATTACAGGTTGTAAGTCATAGACAAGAGGTCAAAGGTCGCAGGTTCGAATTCAAAGGTCATGGTCATATTTCAAATGTAATAATAGGTCAAAGGTCACTGGGCAGAGGTAAAATGTTCGAAGTCAAAAGTTCAGTGGTCATGATCGCATAGCATAGGTCAAAGGACAAAGTTTACAAGTCACTTTTTTAGGTCAAAGGTCAAAAATAACTGGTCAGAGCTAATTCAAATCACAAATTTTATTTCTTGCCTTTTAAACTTGAATGTTATAATTTTTTTCTTCTTCTCACAAGTTTTGCTAGTTATATTAATAATAATTTCCAAAAAATATTCTTAATTGAAAATATTATTATTATTTTTATATTTTTATAGTATAGGTACCTTGATCGAGCCATGGCTGATAGTAAATTTGTTTTACTGCTTGGGTCACTTCGTGAATGCTCTTTGCCTCTTTTACTACTGGCGAATGAGAAACTATCGCTGCCGCGATTTTTAAAAAATAATTTTCTCCGAGACCTCTGATTGGCTAACGAAATCTAGCGCTTAGCGCACGTGTTTATAGAGGACTGACTAATAGAGCGCCTCCGGTTCTAGGATTAATCTCGAGTTGTCGTGTGACTAATCTGATTTCTCATTCGCTCGCATCTACACCTGCATCGAGTTCGAGAATTCCTTCCACATTTGCTGGCCTTTCTTTAAAATTATTCAACTCTCGAGTCTTGATGCGCCAAGCATAGAATCACGTACTTAGAGTCTGCCGTAAGACCTGATCGAAATCCTTAAAACTGTATTCATTTTTTTTTGAAACTTATATTTTGAAAATTACTGAGAAAATAACGAAAAAGTAAATACTGAATACACAATGATATTATGTCATTTTAAGGATTTTTAAGGCCATGTAAGACTTACCTGATTCCTATCTTACCGACATTTTTTCTCTGCAACGCTACGTCTACATTTATTAAGATATCACATTGAAAATTTCTAAAATTAAAGAAAATATGCTAAGGTATGTTTATCTGGTCCTAAATTTTTGTAAAAATAAAAAAAATTTGTTGAAAAAAATTTTTTGTAATAAACGTACCTTAATGCTTTAGCTTCAATTTTAGAAATTTTTAATTTGATATCTCAATAAATGTAGACGTAGTGTTGCAGAGAAAAAAATGTCGGTAAGGTAGGGATCAGGTATTATATGGCCTTAGGGGATTTTACGAAATTTTATGTAATTTTAAGTAATTATAAGGGATTTTAAGATATTTTAAGAGATATTAATTTTAAGGACTTTTATTTTTAGAAATTTTAAAGGATTTGGTAATATTTCATTGGATTTTCCAGAATTTTTCTGAATTTTGAGTAATTTTAAGAGATATAATGAGACTTCATAGGATTTTGAGTAATTGAAAGTAATTTTCGGGAATATAAATTGATTTTATAAAATTTAAAGGAATTTCATATGATTTCATAGAATTTTAAGTAATTTAAGGGATAAACGATAGGTTGTGGAATTTTAAGGGATATCAAGTAATTTTACGAAATTTAAAAGAATTTCAATAGATTTTGAAGGGTGTTAAAAGGATTTAAGATATTTTATATAATATTAAGTAATTTTAAGAATTTTGAAGGGATTCAAGAGATTTTACAAGATTTCATGGAATTTTAAGTAATTTTAAGGGATTTTAAGATATTTTAAGAGATATTAATTTTAAGGACTTTTATTTTTGGAAATTTTAAAGGATTTGGTGAGATTTCATTGCATTTTCCAGAATTTTAAAGAATTTAACAAGATTTCATTGAATTTTGAGTAATTGGAAGTAATTTTAAAGGATTTTAAGATATTTGAAGAGATACTTTAAAAGATTTAATAAGATTTCATGGAATCTTGAATAATGTTAAGAAAGTTAAAACGGTATTTACGAAACTTATTGAGATTTTAGATATTTCAAGGTATTTCGAGGTATTAAATATATTTAAATATATTTCACGATATTTCAAGGTATTAAAATTGTAAAGGATTTTACGAAATTGCGTGAAATTTTAAATAATTTTCAGAGATTTAACGACATATCATAAGATATTAAATTATTTAACGAATGAAGGGATTTTACGGGATTTACAAGATTTCATTGGATTTTCAGGGATTTTAAGGGATTTCATAAGATTTCATGTTATTTTAAGTAATTTTATGGGATTTTATGATATTTATGAAGATTCTAAATAATTTTAAGCGACTTTAAGATATTTTATGAGATATTAAGTCATTTTAAGGTCATGTAAGACTTACCCAATCCTTACCTTACCGACATTTTTTCTCTGCAACGCTACGTCTACATTTATTAAGATATCAAATTGAAAGTTTCAAAAATTAAAGAAAATATGCTAAGGTATGCTTATTTGGTCTTAAATTTTTGTAAAAATTAAAAAAATTTTGTTGAAAAAAGTTTTTTTATAAATGTCAATATTTAGGACCAGATAAACGTACCTTAATGCTTCAGCTTCAATTTTAGAAATTTTCAATTTGATATCTCAATAAATGTAGATGTAGCGTTGCAGAGAAAAAAATGTCGGTAAGGTAGGGATCCGATAAGTTTTACATGGCCTTAAGGACCTTTAACTACACAAATTCACGAAAAATAAAAATTCCGTTTTAATATAATAAAAATATACTAAATTCTCCCAATATCTTAAATTCACGAAATTTAAAATTACCAAAAATGAGTTTTCAATAGAATTAATTAACAATTACCGAATACTGAAAAATAATTCCCTCAAATTCAAATTTCAATATTCCTAAAATAAAAAATACCCAAATTTTCAAATTCACGAAAATAAAAAAAAAATATATTTTATTTAATTCTGGATAAATATTTGGAAAAAAATTCTTGACAAATTTCGAAGGAATTTTTAACACGGTTTTTTACGAAAATTTTGAATATAAAAAAGAAATATTTTTTTTTCATTTCCGGGAATTTGAAATTTTTGAAAAATTAAATTTTGGAAAATTGAAATTCCAGAAATTTGAATTTTTGGGAATTACTTTTTCAATATTTTTATTTTTCGTCAATTTTTGTAGTCATTATTTATTTTGTTGGTACTTTCGTTAGTCCCAAAATATTAGAATTCAATTATTTACAATTACGTAAATATATAATAAACTTACAGTTTTATAAAGTTTCGGAAAAAAAAATAAAATTCTTAGAAAATAATATAAGCTATTTTCCAGGAAAATCTGTAAGGATTTATTAAAGAGAGTTTTTATATTGATTTTTTTTATAGTTTGTTATTAGAGATTTTATGAATCACTGTATGCTCATTTGCTCTGACTCACGAGTCTTACGTTACGTTTATTCATTCAGGTGTTCCAATGCGGTTATTCTGATTTGAAAAAATGATTCACAGCTTCAAAAGAGGCCGTTTATAATAATTATTTTTTATAGATAATTAAAAATTAAATTTTTTTAAATGAAAAATATTTTAAGTACCTTAAATAAAAAAAAAAAAAATTTCATATTCTTTATTGTCACTTTTGAATAAGAAAGTATTTAAATTCTGTCGAAAGAAAGTAATCTTTAGAAATATATAATTATTCTATAGAACTCTGACCTATTTTCATAAATATTGAATATTTTCTTAAGAAATACAAAATGGAAAAACTGGACAAAGGCTTACTTATCTAACAATTGATAACGGTTACATTTTACTGAGCCAAATAAGGTCTTCTAGAACAGGACTTTGAATAACAATGAATAATAATCTGGTTCCTATAGAAGTTCAAGATTTCGGTATTAGCACCATAAATGTCTTCTATGAGACTAAAAGTGTATTTGTATGCAAAGCGTGTCAATATTCATATTCAACCATACATAACAATGGACTTGGATGTGGAAAAGATACTCGTTAAATTCTTGAGAATGCACAACTACATGGGCGTCGACTTAAATGAAAAAAAAAAAAAAAAAAGAATTTACATATCTGAGTTTTCAATAGAATAATAATATCAATTCGAAGAGTTCCAGATTATTCAATAGAGTTCCAAAATAATTTCAAACACAGAAATTTCCAAAAAGATTATTAAGACAGAGAATATGAATTTTACAGAATTTAGTGAAATTTTAGAAATATTAAAGGATTTCACGGTATTTCAAGGAATTTTATGAAATTTATTTTGATTTTCAGAAATTTTAAGGGATTTTACCAGTTATTGGGGTTTTATCGAGTCTAAAGAAATTTAAATAATATAAAAATCTAATAAAGAGATTTTCAGGTAATTCAAAGTATTTATCGAGATTTCATGTGATTTTAAATAATTTTAAAGGATTTAACGATATTTTTTGTAATTTTCAGTAATTTTAGAATCTTTAAAGCTCTTTCAAGGATTTTCACCAAGTTTTATTGCATTTTTAAATATTTTAAGGGATATAAACTAGTTTTAAGATTTAACGATAAATATTTTGAACATTTAAATGGGATTTAATGATCTTTGAATAATTTTAAGGAATTTAAAAAGAGTTTAAAAATTTATTGAGATTCCTTAAATTAGACTAGGAATTACAAATTTTTATGTTTCAAAAATTAAAATCTCTGAATTATTTTGCATACTTTGAGAAATTTCTTAATTTTTCCAATCCCACATTATTTTGGGAAAAATTATGAGATTTTAAAGGATTATAAAGTAATTTTAAGGAATTTGATTATATGTATATTTTGTGGAATTTTAAGTAATTTGAGAAACTTTTAGACATTTTACGAAATTTTATTGAATTTTAAGGTATTTTAAGAGATTTAATGTGATTTCACGGAATCTTGAAAAATGTTAAGAAATTTAAAAAGGCTTTACGAAATTTATTAAGATTCTAGAAATATTAATTGATTTCACTGTATTTCGAGGAATTTTATGAAGTTTTAAAGGATTTTACGAAATTTCATGGAATTTGATTAATTTTAAGAGATATAATGAGACTTTATGAGATTTTAAGTAATTTTAAGGAATTTTACGAGATTTTGAAGGATGTTAAAGAGATTTTAAGATATTGTATGGGAATTTTACGAGATTTCATGGGATTATCAAGAATTTTAAGGAATTTTATGAAATTTCATAGGACTTTAATTAACTTTAAGGGATTTGTCTATATTTTATGGAATTTTATGTAATTCTAAGGAATTTTACGATGTTTTATGAAATATTAAGTAATTTTAAAGACTTTGAATGGATCCAATAGATTTTACAAAATTTCTGTAGATTTTCCGAAATTTTAAGAGATTTAATGAGACTTTATGGGACTTTGAGCAATTTTATATAATTTTAAGGAATATCAAGTGAATTTACGAAATTTAAAAGAATTTCACTAAATTTTGAAGGATAATAAAGATTCCTTGGGATAATGAGTAATTTTAAAGGATTTAACGATATTTTTTGTAATTTTAAGTTATTTTAGATTTTTTTTAGGATTTCAGGCATTTTACGAAAGTTCATTTGATTTTCAGGTATTTTATAATTTAATGAGATGTAATATGGTTTTGAATAATTGTAAAGAATTTAAAAGGATTTTGCGAAATTTATTTGGATTTTCAGAAATTTTAAGGGATTTCATGCGATTTCAATGGATTTTAAATAATTTTAAGGGATTAATGATATTTTGTGGAATTTTAAGTAATTTTAATGGATTTAATGAGATTTCATAGGATTTAAAGAAATTTATGGGATCTCATGCGATTTCTAGTGATTTTAAATCATTTTAAGGGGTTTGACGATATTTTGAGGTATTTTAATTAATTTTAAGGGATTTTACGATATTTTGTGGGATATTAAGTAATTTTGAGAGATTCAAGGGATTTTAAGAAATTCCACTAGATTTTCAGGTATTTTAAGGAAATTAATGAGATTTCTAGGAATTTTAAATAATTTTAACGAGTTTGACGATATTTTGAAGTATTTTATGGAATATTAAGTAATTTAAAGACTTTTAAGAGATTTAAAGAAATTTAAGGGATCTCATGCGATTTCTAGTGATTTTAAATCATTTTAAGAGGTTTAACGATATTTTGAGGTATTTTAAGTAATTTTAAGGGATTTTACGATATTTTTTAGAATCTTAAATGTATATAATTTTAAGGAATATCATGTTATTTTATGAAATTTAAAAGAATTTCATAAAATTTAATAGGATTATAATATATTACAATTTTTTATATTTAAAAAAAATTTTTAATTCTGAATGATTTTGCATACTTCTGAAATCTCTTCGAATATTTTAAAATCCTTTGATTTGAAATTTTCTAGAATTAGCAAAAAGAGTGTAAAAACGAGAAATTAGTCACGATTAATAAATTAAATTTATTTAATATTATATTATATTATAAAAATATTATTGTATATTTAAATATTTATATAAATGATTAATTAAATTAAATATTAATTAATTAATATTTCAATTCAAATCTATAATATTTTTAAAAAACTAAAACTTCTCTACCTATTCAAAATTTAAAATAAATAAATAAATAAATATATATATATATTTTTTTTTTTTGACTCTACGACAATGTTTTATGTTTAAAACTCTGAAATAATCGACGACGGAAGTGTCTTACGCGACGCATTCCTGGCGATTGGCTCAGCTCGTTTACAAGTGAATTTATCACACTCGCTTTTCTCAAGACTATTGTATTCCTCATGGTCAGATAATCGCCGCCGATAACCTGACTATCACAAACGAGGATTTAATTTTCCGTGTTCCCAATTCCCTTTTTCTTTGAATCATTATAAAACAATAAATTAAGAGCTGTTTTCCAAAGTCGAAGGTTGTAATTTAAGGACCTAAACATTTCTTTTAGTAATTAGGTCTTAATTATTAAAAGAAACTTTTAAATAGGTTTTTTTTCTACTTGTATTATTTTATTAGGACCTCCTAACTGGCTGTGTTTCAAAGAGATTTTCAAGACGAATTAAACGACGTGTATGAAAGCCCTATTTGGAGAAACGAATCCTGAGATATTTTTGTTTTAAGTTGCGGCTGGATCAGTGGCCAATCAGCTTCGAGTGAGTATTACTCGAGACTCGTTAATCCAAAATCCTTCTTGTTGGTACTCGTTGAATTCGTCTCAAGTGCCTCTACATTCTTGTCCTTATAAAACTAATATATCTATTGATTCATTAAAAAAAAAAAATTAATTTTTTGATTTTGAGCTTTGGAAGAGGCGGGTTTATTTATCACAACTAGAACAAATATTATATTTCTGTGTCTATGAATCATGCACTGAATTGACTGATAATAAATATCTCGAGATCAAGAGAGGCCAAATATTATATCTATCTCTGAACTCGATTTCACCTTTATTTAAAAAAGAAACCTTTTATTTTATAACTCACATTATAGTTTTTGTCGAGCTAGCGAATTCAAAGAACTAAATAAAGTCCTATTACGATCATCCAATCTCAAGTTGTTTACAATACAATACTTACTATATGAGCAAAAGAAAATCCGGTTTTTTCTCACAATTTTTACTTTTTTGAAACAGTAAAAATTGTTAG